>BLSH010427532.1:354221-365170 GCA_018402905.1 Glandirana rugosa | reverse complement strand
CCATTCTGCCTACTCTCTTCCTCCGATGCTGGTAGCCTCTCAGCGCCATTGCATTGCAGACCCCAGCGGCAGAACAAACCGAACTGCCAATTTTTATCCGTAACCGCGAACGCCGATTCTCAGCACCCGTCGGTCTATGACATCACAATTCCGCCATCACTTCACCTCACCTATCAGACTTTTTAATCCTCTTTTGCCGCATGCGGCGCAATCTTATCACCAGAGGCTGACACACACAAGAAGCCAATCCAACCTCGCTAATCGACTTTTATTCATCCGCCAAGGTCTCTTGCGTTTTTTTTTTTAAATAATCGCATCTCCCGGCTCTCATCCTACCGGTACTACAACACCACCTGTGCCCATCCTCCTAATTATTCCCCGGGCGCAGGAATAAAAGATGACGATTTGTCGCGGCGCGGCTGCTGAATTTTTAATCCGCGAAAGTTAATTCTATAGCCTGGCGTCCGTCCACAACAATGCGAGCGCCTCCAGCGCAGCAGCATTTGCATCTTACTCTACAGACCTATATAATCCGGAGACTCACCTTTCAGGCTGATGGGAAGGCCGGTGCAGGCTGGGAGCTCCTTCCAACCATTGGCTGGAGGGGGGAAAAGAAGCCGCCGCATCCAACAGGGGGGAAAAAAAAAAGGCGATTCTCTCCCCCCCCCCCCCACTTCAAGGAAACTGTTTCACCTTGAAGATCCCAGGGGCGCTGCAGCAGTTTCCAGAGACGATACGGCTGTGATGCTTTCTTGTGAGTTGCCCATCCACAGGGATTGCCTGCAGATCGGTAGACGGTGACAAGCTCCAGCAGAAGGTGTGGCGTTGTTGCGGCGGCTCCTGGAATCCGGTTAAAGCACAAAAGCGAAAGGCAGTTCCCTGCGTTTTTTATGGAGAAGGTTCTGCAATCCTGGAGACTTTTGTTCTGTATTATAAGCCTGTGCTGGCGGTGTGACTCTCTTCCCTCTCCCTCTCCCTGTACTGAGCTCAGTGTTCCTCCTTCTCACCCTCCCCTCCTGCAATGTGCGCACTGCTGGAACTTAAGCCTCCGGGGCTCCTCGTTCAAGACACTTCTCCTTCCCAGGTGAACGAGGAGTGGGTGGGTGGGGGGGATGAGTGAACACCTGTCTGAGCATCAGGTTTCCGCAGCTCAACGCTGATGCCTGGGAAGGAGGAGAACGCAGGCTGCGTCCTATAAGAAAGAGAAGAGCAATATGCAAAAGGGCAGGAGATAGAGATGCGCAATTCTATTTGCGTTAAACGCACGCAAATTCATGTCAGGCTTCATTCACACGGGAGTAAAAAGTTTAGACACAAGAAGAAAAGTTCCTGCGAAAGGCTGCATTCGCACTTCCGATTGCGTTTTTGTTTGACCGATTTGGGCGCGATTTTGCGCGTCGCATAGGGCCGGTCCATACCCAAAGAAGAAGCTCCTGCTCCTTTCCAGGCGACGAGATTCACGTAATTTTGAAAGGCGCGATGCTGACGCGTAACAGAATCGCGTCAAGTTTGGGATGGAACAGGCTCGCGATTTTGTTTGACCGATTTGGGTGCGATTTTGCGGGCCACGTAGAGCGGCCCATTCACCTGAAAAACAAAAAGTGCTCAGGAGATAGAGATGCGCAATTCTATTCAGGATTTCTGAGTTGAACGAACGCAAATTGCGATTCATGAAAGGCTTTATTACCATAGGCGTGGAAAATTCCTTTGTAATGCTGCACTCACACTTTCGCATAGTGGGAACAAGATCGCAATTTTGTTTCACCGATTTGGGCACGATTTTGCGCGTCGCATAGGGCCGGTCCATTCACCTGAATGTGCGTTTGTTACCAAAAGAAGAAGCTCCTGCTCCTTTCCGGGCGGCGAGATTCACACAATTTTGAAAGGTGCGATCCTGACGCGTAACAGAATTGCGTCAAGTTTGGGGTGGAACAAGCTCGTGATTTTGTTTGACCGATGTGGGCGCAATTTTGCGTGTCACATAGGGCTGGCCCATTCACCTGAATGTGCGTTTGTTACCCAAAGAAGAAGCTCCTGCTCCTTTCCGGGCGACGAGATTCACGCAATTTTGAAAGGCGTAATGCTGACACATAACAGAAATGCATCAAGTATGGGGTGGAGCAAGCTCGCGATTTTGTTTGACCGTTTTGGGCGCGATTTTGCGTGTCGCATAGGGCCGGCCCATTCGCCTGAATGCGCATTTGTTACCCAAAGAAGCTCCTGCTCCTTTCCGGGCGACGAGATTGACACAATTTTAAAAGGCGCGATGCTGACATGTAACAGGATTGCGTCGAGTTTGGGGTGGAACAAGCTGGCGATTTTGTTTGACCGATTTGGGTGCAATTTTGCGGGCCACGTAGAGTGGCCCATTCACCTGAAAAACAAAAAGTGCTCAGGAGATAGAGATGCGCAATTCTATTCACGATTTCTGAGTTGAACGAACGCAAATTGCGATTCATGAAAGGCTTTATTACCATAGGCGTGGAAAATTCCTTTGTAGCGCTGCACTCACACTTTCGCATAGTGGGAACAAGCTCGCAATATTGTTTCACCGATTTGGGCACGATTTTGCGCGTCGCATAGGGCTGGTCCATTCACCTTAATATGCGTTTGTTACCAAAAGAAAGAAGGTCCTGCTCCTTTCCGGGCGACGAGATTCACACAATTTTGAAAGGCGCGATCCTGAGGCGTAACAGAATTGCGTCAAGTTTGGGGTGGAATAAGCTTGCGATTTTGTTTGACCGATTTGGGCGCGATTTTGCGCGTCGCATAGGGCTGGCCCATTCACCTGAATGTGCGTTTGTTACCCAAAGAAGAAGCTCCTGCTCCTTTCCGAGCGACGAGATTCACGCAATTTTGAAAGGTGTGATGCTGACACATAACAGAAATGCGTCAAGTATGGGGTGGAGCAAGCTCGCAATTTTGTTTGACCGTTTTGGTCTCGATTTTGTGTGTCGCATAGGGCCGGCCCATTCGCCTGAATGCGCATTTGTTACCCAAAGAAGCTCCTGCTCCTTTCCGGGCGACGAGATTGACGCAAAAAGGCACGATGCTGACATGTAACAGGATTGCGTCGAGTTTGGGGTGGAGCAAGCTGGCGATTTTGTTTGACCGAGTTGGTCGCGATTTTGCGCGTCGCATAGGGCCAGCCCCTTTACCTGAATGTGCGTTTGTTACCCAAAGAAGAAGATCCTGCTCCTTTCCGGGCGACGAGATTGACGCAATTTTGAAAGGCGCGATGCTGCCGCGTAACAGAATCCTGTCAAGTTTGGGGTGGAACAAGCTCGCGTTTTTGTTTGATTAATTTAGTCGCGATTTTGTTTGACCAATTTGGACATGATTTTGCGCATCACATAGGGCTGTCCATTCACCTGAATGTGCTTTTGTTACCCAAAGAAGAAGCTCCCGTTCCTTTCTGGGCGACGAGATTCATGCAAATTTTGAAA
Source organism: Glandirana rugosa (assembly GCA_018402905.1). Classification (NCBI taxonomy): domain Eukaryota; kingdom Metazoa; phylum Chordata; class Amphibia; order Anura; family Ranidae; genus Glandirana; species Glandirana rugosa. The sequence continues at coordinate 361,724 of BLSH010427532.1, read as the reverse complement.
GGCGCGATCATGATGCGTGACGGAATTGCGTCAAGTTTGGGGTGGAACAAGCTCGCAATTTTGTTTGACCAATTTGGTTGCGATTTTGCGCGTCGCATAGGGCCGGTCCATTCACCTGCATGCTCCACCCTATGCGCGTTTGTCACCCGAAAAGAAGATCCTGCTACTTTTTGGGGCACCGAGCTTCACACGATTTTGAAAGGCGCGGTCCTGACGTACGTCATAATCGCATCGCGTTTGGGGGTGGAACAAACTCCAGATTTCGTCTGACAGATTTGGGCGCAATTTTGCACGTCGCATGATGCCGGCCCACTCACCAAAAACAAGCTCCTGCTCCTTTTCAGGTGACGAGCCTCACGCAATTTTGAAAAGCGGGACAGAGTCACATAGCGTTTGGGGTGGAACAAGCTTGTGATTTTGTTTGACCGATTTGAACGCGATTTTGAGCGTCACATAGGGCCGGCCCATTCACCTGAATGGTCCGCCCTATGCGCATTTGTCGCCTGAAAAGAAGATCTTGCTACTTTTCAGGCAACGAGCTTCAAGCTATTTTGAAAGGCGCGACAGAGTCACATCGCGTTTGAGGTGGAACAAGCTCGCAATTTTGGTTGACCAATTTGTGCGCAATTTTGCACGTCGCATAGGGCTGGGCCATTCACCAAAAAGAAGCTCCTGCTCCTTTCCAGGCGACGAGCTTCAAGCTATTTTGAAAGGCGCGACAGAGCCACATCGCGTTTGAGGTGGAACAAGCTCGCAATTTTGGTTGACCAATTTGTGCGCAATTTTGCACGTCGCATAGGGCCGGCCCATTCACCGAAAAGAAGCTCCTGCTCCTTTCCAGGCGACGAGCTTCATGCTATTTTGAAAGGCGCGACAGAATTAGATCGCGTTTGGGGTGGAAAAAGCTTGCGATTTCGTTTGACTGATTTTGGCAACGATTTTGGGTATCACATAGGGCTGGCCCATTCACTTGGCGCTTCACACAATTTTAAAAGGCGCCATCCTGATGCGCATTAATCGCGACAGAATTGCGTCCCGTTTGGGGTGCCCTTACGTGGCGGTTCACAGTGCATCCTGTGTGTCCCGCAACTGCATCACAATTGCACTCGGATCATGCGAATAGCTGCGGCCGTCAAAGTTAAGTTAAAGACACCCCAAAAACGGTTCGCAAAAAAAGTGGGATTGGCTGAATTCCAGTGCGGGAAAAAAAAAGGTGCTCAGGAGCTAGAGATGCGCAATTCTATTCACAATTGCTGAGTTGAACGCATGCTAAGCGTGGTTCATGTAAAGCTTCATTCACACAGGTGTACAAATTTTATGCATTTTCTAGGAGAAAAGTTCCTGCCAAAGTCTGCATTCACACTTCCGATTGCGATTTGCATCAAATTTTGCGTGTCGCATAGGTCCGGTCCGTTCACCTGAATGAGACATCCTATACGCATTTGTTGCCCGAAAAGAAGCTCCTGCTCCTTTTTGGGCGATGAGCTTCAAGTGATTATGAAAGGCGAAATCCTGACACACAGAACAGAATCGCACCGCGCTGGGGGGGGGTGCCATTATGATGCGGCGTGGGATTTGCAGCGCTTCCTGTTCACTTCCAGTGGGGAAATAAATGTGCTCAGGTGAACACCCATGCGATCCAATTACAGCACGGAAAAAATTTACACACATGCGACTTCTAGGAGAAAAGTTCCTGCATAACGCTGCATTCACACTTTCGCATAGCGGGAACAAGCTTGTGATTTTGAGCGTTGTATGGCGCCCGGCCCATTCACCTGAATGGGCCTGCCCTATGTGCGTTTGTTGCCCAAAAAGAAGCTCCTGCTCTTTTTTGGGGTGACGAGCGTCACGCAATTTTGAAAGATGCAATCCTGGCACACGTAAATCACGACAGATTTGCATTGCGTTTGGGGATGCCATTGATGCGGTTCAGGATTCGCAGCACTCTCTGTGTGTTTCCCGCAATTTCCCAATTCCACTCAGTTCATGCAAATAGCTGCAGGTGTCAATGTTAAGTTAACCACCTGCCAACCACGTAACGACTATAAGCGGCGACAGCGTGGCTCTGTCCCACAAATCGCCGCTTACAGTGGTCACTCGTAGGCACGACGGCTAGAGGGCCGCGGGTCGGACTCGATGTCCGCCAGCAACCCGCGATATCTTGTGACAGGTGGCATGTAAGAGATCTACTGATCCCTGTACTTGGGATTAAGGATGGGCTCGGGCGTGTCCGCAAGTGCATGTGCCCGAGCCTGCCAGGAAGTGAACCCTGCTCTGCGCTAATCACAGGCAGTGAGACCTTTCCCCGATCGCTGCAGCCGCACATCGGGGAATGTCTCACTGCCTGTGATTAGCGCAGCGCCGGGTTCACTTCCTGGCAGGCTCGGGCACGTGCACTTGGGGACACGCCTGAGCCCATCCTTACTCGGGATCAGTTAGATCTCTTATGCTCCTGGCAGCCCAGCCCCCTTCACACAGTTAACCCCTTCACTCCCCCCTGCAGGTTAACCCCTTCCCTGCCAATGACATTTATACAGTAATCAGTGGATATTTTAATTTCTGATCGCTGTATAAATGCCATTGGTCCCAAAAAAGTGTCAAAAATGTCCGATCTGTACACAGCAATATCACAGTCCCGATAAAAATCGCAGATCGCCGCCATTACTTGTAAAAAAAAAACTGTAAAAGCGCCAGAAATTAATTCTCATGGTTTGTAAATGCGGCAACTTTTGCGCAAACCGATCAATAAACACAGATTGTGATTTTTTTTACCAAAAATATGAGGAAGAATATAAATCGGACAAAACTGATGAATAAATTTGTTTTCTTATATATATTTTAATTATTTGTATTTTAGCAAAAAGTAAGAAATATTTTTTTTTTTTTTGCAAAATTGTCGCTCTGTTTTTGTTTATAGCGGTGATCAGAAATTACGCAGGTATCAATGTTAAGTTAACAAAACCCCAAAAACAGTTTCGTGAACACTCATGCGATCCAATTCCACAGCGGAAAAAGAAAAGGTGCACAGGATCTAGAGGTGCACAATTCTATTCACGTTTGCTGAGTTAAATGCATGCAAATCGCGATTCATGAAAGGCTTCATTACCATGGATGCAAAAAATTTTACACGCATGCGTTTTCCAGGAGTAACACTAACGCTGATTTCACACATTTGCGTAGTAGGAACAAGCTCGTGGTTTTGTTTGACCGATTCGGGCGCGATTTTTCACGTCGCATAGGGCCGGCATATTCACTTGAATGGGACACCCTATGCGCATTTGTTGCCTGAAAAGAAAGAAGCTCCTGCTCCTTATCAGAGCTTCACGCAATTTTGAAAGGTGCAATCCTGACATGCGACAGTCGCAAACAGAACCGCATCGCATTTGGGGTGCAATTACGTGATGGTTTCACACTGATGCAGCGCAGTATTCACTGCGTTTCTCGCGCCGCATCACAATCGCACTTCTTTCATGCGAAGCGCTGCTGGCATCAATGTTAAGTTAACATTGCATGGACCCTTTTTTCTGCACCTGAATCACACCGCACAGATGTTCACACAGGGGTAGTCCTTTGAGATATTTTTCTGCCGGCTATTGCTGGGGCCCTTTAACCAGTTCCAGGCCTTTTGTCGATCCAAGTGGATGCCCTCCCATCACTGGCTACATCCACCGGCTTGCTGCCGGGGATCATGTGACCACTGTGACCAATCACAGCAGGTCCCGCCCGGCCTGTAAAAAAAAACAGATGGAGGGCCCTTCGTCAATTCAGGTGGACATCATATGAAGTCCTCCTGGATCGCACCTCCTGCACAGCATGATCTGTCACCAGCTGCGTCCACCGGAAACAGCCAATGACTGATTAGTGTACTGGTTTGCTGCCGGTACCATGTGACTGCTGTGACCAATCACAGCAGGTCCCACCCGGCCTATAATAAAAACATATGGTGGGCCCTTCGTCAATTCAGGTAGACATCATTTGAAGTCCTGGATTGCACCTCCTGAGCGGCATGATCTGTCATCAGCTGCGTCCACCGGAAAGGGCCCTTCGTCAATTCGGGTGGATTGCTGCCAGTACCATGTGACCGCTGTGACCAATCACAGCAAGTCCCGCTCCGGCCTATAATAAAAACAGATGGCGGGCCCTTCGTCATTTCAGGCGGACATCATATGAAGTCCTCCTGGATCGCACCTCCTGCACTGTACAATCTGTCACCAGCTGCGTCCACCGGAAAAAGCCAATGACTGAACAGTGCTGCCGGTACCATGTGACTACTGTGACCAATCACAGCAGGTCCTGCCTGGCCTATTAAAAAAAAAAGATGGCCGGAGGGGCCTTTTGTCATTTCGGGTGGACGTCATATGATCGCGCCTCCTGCGCAGTCACAGGGCTGCACCGGCACCGCAGCACAATCTGTCAGCAGCTGCATCCACTGGACACAGCCGATGACTGATCAGTGTACCGGCTCACTGTCGGTACAATGTGACCGCTGTGGCCAATCACAGCAGGTCACATTGTAAACAATGGATGGCTTTCTTTCATGCTGTCCATTGTGTACAATTGTGTTGCTAGCTGTGGATGATCAGTGTGATCACATGGTACAGACAGGGCCAATCACAGCCCATCTATATCATGTTATTAGCTCTGCCCAATCACTGCTAATCATAACAAAACAAACTGAATGAATCACAAGAACTATTGTATAAACAAGTTCAACTCTATGTGTCAACACCACATCCCCAAAGTGTAGTCAAGAAATGATTTGTGAGAGGATTATGGGAAATCAGTTTCATTCAGTAAAATGCTTGCTTATAGCAATGAAATTCACTGCTATAAGCAACCATAATGTGTAAAAAAAATAAAATAAAATCCTGATCACTTCCCCATAATAGTACAATGTTACTATGGTAACATTATATTGCTCTAGTCACAGTGTGTTAAAAAAAAAAAAAAGAAAAAAAATGTAATGATTACATTTTTTTTTTAAAAAGTAACAATTTTTTTTTTTTTATTACATTTTTTTAAATTTTTTAAATTTCTTCATTTTCCGAAAAATTATGACAAAAAAAAAACTTAAAAAAACAAGCCATGCGTCTTACTAAATACCTTGTACTGTTTACTTTCCAAAAAGGGGTAATTTGGGAGATATATATTTTATGGCAACATATATAACATGTCTCTGCCCCACAAAATCGTGTAATTTCCTGTCTGGAAATAACGCGATTTTACAGCTCAGGGATGCCCATTGACTCAAGGGAAATGATAACTCACATCTCCCATGAGCGCAGGGTGGAAGATTACAGGGACCACATAGCAACAGGGCACTTAGGGCGAGTATAGATTTTTTTTTTCCAAAGGTGATTCATCATGCATATTTGAGGATTTGAAATATATAAAGATGTATTTGTGGGTGGAACTCCGCTTTAACTGACCAAAAATGCAGCAAGGAAGATTTTTAACACCACAAACGCAACGGAGCAGTGTGAGGACGCACACAGAATTTAAAGGGATGCATTTTTCTTGAGCTTTTCTTGAGTTAAAGGTGCCAATAATAGCCGACAATAAATTCATATTCATTTAAATTCATGATATTAATTAAAAAGTGAAATACAATGCAATATATTGCAGGTTTAGAAGATATTCATTTTACCTACAGGTAAGCCTTATTCTAGGCTTACCTGTAGGTAAAAGTAAACAAAAAGGGTAGACAACCGCTTTAAATCACATTGCTATTTGCACAGTGTACTTGCTTGTAGGCTAAATACTAAAATTTGCATTGAAAACTGTAATTTTGCAACTTTTGTAAAATGCCAGTAAAAACTTGACGGTGCCAGTAAATTTTGGGTGTTGTGCCAGTAAATTTCGATCTGGTAGGTTGGCAACACTGCTGCCTACATGCCGCTTTCAGATTCAGGCTGCGAATGAGCTCCTGCAAATTCCTAGGATACGTGAAGGGGGAACACCAGGAGGCTGCAGAGCTCATTCGTCATTGGGGGCTTGGCTGCCTCAATCATTCGCAGATCAGCGAGTGGGCGGAGCTGCTGCACGTCATTGGAGGCTTGGCTGCCTGAATCATTTGCAGAGCAGCGAGTGGGCGGAGCTGCCGTGCGTCATTGAGGGCTTGGCTGCCTGAATCATTCGCAGAGCAGTGAGTGGGCGGTAGTAGCGGTGTAGTAGTGATGTAGTAGCGGTGCAGCATCAGTGTAGTAGTGATGTCTACTACAATGATTTCCAGCTTCCAGGGGGAGTCGGCCAGGTATGGCACACACATTCTCATATTAGTCCAAGTTGGACCAATGCAACTATACAACACAGATCATACCTGAACTTCAGCTTTAATGAACTCATCCCTGTACTCCCTCCTGTAAGCACGTTCACAATGTTAGACTGACAACACTGAGTAAAGCCTTAGATACCTGATTGGTTTTGGCTCCTCCTTCTTCCAGTGTGAAATCCAGTCCTTAAAGTGGAGCTCCACCCAAAAGGGGGAAGCTCCACTTTAACCACTTAAGGACCAAGCCTCTTTCTGAGATTTGTTGTTTAGAAGTTAAAATCAATTTTTTTTTTTTTTTGCTAGAAAACTACTTAGAACCCCCAAACATTATATAATTTTTTCAGACACCCTAGAGAATAAAACAGAGGTTGTCGCAATACTTTATGTCACACCGTATTTGCGCAGCGGTCTTACAAGCGCAATTATTTTGGAAATAATTCACTTTTCTGAATTAAAAATTAAGACAACAGTAAAGTTAGCCCAATTTTTTTCTATATTGTGAAAGATAATGTTATGCCGAGTAAATCGATACCCAACATGTCATGCTTCAAATTGCACTTAAAAATCTCCATCGGCGACGGTTAAAAATACCTACAAGTTACCAGTTTAGAGTTACAATGAAGGTCTAGTGTGGTTTTAACACAGTTTTCATATGTGGGTGTGACTTACAAATGCATTCGCTTCTGCGCGCGAGCTCGGCGGGACGGGGCGATTGGATTTTTTTTTTCTTATTTATTTTACTTTTTATATTTACACTGTCCTTATAAATGTTTGGGTCACTTTTATTCCTATTACAAGGAATGTAAACATCTGATGGAGACCCTGATGTTAGGGGGAACTCTGATGGGGACCATGGTGTAAGGGGGGACGCTGATGTAGGGAAGGACTCTAATCTAGGGAGGGACTCAGATGTAAGGGGGAACTCTGATGGGGACCATGGTGTAAGGGGGGACCTTGATGTAGGGGAGGACTCTAATCTAGGAAGGGACTCTGATGTAAGGAGAAACTCTGATGGGGACCCTAATATATTGGGGGACTTTGATGGTGCCCTTAATGTAAAGGGCGACGGGGGGATGTAGTCCCAGGGGTCGTCTAAGAGGTGCATGTAGTCCAATGAAAACCTCAGGGGGAAATGTAGTCCCAGGGGCAATCTCAGCGGGAAATGTAATTCCCGTGGTAGTTTCAGGGGGTTATATAATCCCAGGGGTAGTCTCAAAGAGGAATGTAGTCTC
>BLSH010427532.1:325847-345364 GCA_018402905.1 Glandirana rugosa | reverse complement strand
CTAACACCACCCGACCTATCCTACTGACATCACCGACCTATCCTACTAACATCACCGACCTATCCTACTAACATCACCGACCTATCCTACTAACATCACCGACCTATCCTACTGACATCACTGGACCTATCTTACTAACATCACCCAACCTATCCTACTGACATCACGACCTATCCTACTAACATCACCGACCTATCCTACTAACATCACCGACCTATCCTACTAACATCACCGACCTATCCTACTAACATCACGACCTATCCTACTGACATCACTGGACCTATCTTACTAACATCACCCAACCTATCCTACTAACATCACGACCTATCCTACTGACATCACTGGACCTATCTTACTAACATCACCGACCTATCCTACTAACATCACGACCTATCCTACTGACATCACCCGACCTATCCTACTAACATCACCGGACTTATCCTACTAACACCACCCGACCTATCCTACTGACATCACCGACCTATCCTACTAACATCACCGACCTATCCTACTAACATCACCGACCTATCCTACTAACATCACCGACCTATCCTATTAACATCACCCGACCTATCCTACTAACATTGCCGACCTATCCTACTGACATCACCCGACCTATCCTACTGACATCACCGGACCTATCCTACTAACATCATACAACCTATCCTACTAACACCACCCGACCTATCCTACTGACATTACCGGACCTATCCTACTAACATCACCTGACCTATCCTACTAACATCACCCGACCTATCCTACTAACATAACCCGACCTATCCTACTAACATCACCTGACCTATCCTACTAACATTACCCGACCTATCCTACTAACACCACCCGACCTATACTACTAACATCACCGACCTATCCTACTGACATCACCAACCTATCCTACTAACATCACCGACCTATCCTACTAACATCACCCAACCTATCCTACTAACATCACCGACCTATCCTTCTAAAATCACCCGACCTATCTTACTAACATCACCGACCTATCCTACCAACATCACCCAACCTATCCTACTAACATCACCGACCAATCCTACCAACATCACCCAACCTATCCTACTAACATCACGACCTATCCTACTGACATCACCCGACCTATCCCACTAACATCACCCGACCTATCCTACTAACATCGCCCAACCTATTCTACTAACATCACCCTACCTATCCTACTAACATCACCCCGCCTATTCCTACCAACATCATCCAGCCTATCCTACTAACATTATCTGACTTATCCTACTAACATTACCCGACCTATCCTACTAACATTATCCGACCTATCCTACTAACATTACCCGACCTATCCTACTAACATCACCCGACCTGCCCTACTAACGCCACCCGACCTATCCTACTAACATCACCCGACCTATCCTACTAACATTACCCAACCTATCCTACTAACATCACCCGACCTACCCTACTAACATTACCCAACCTATCCTACTAACATCACCTGACCTATCCTACTAACATCACCCAACCTATCCTACTAACATCACCTGACCTATCCTACTAACATTACCCAACCTATCCTACTAACATCACCCGACCTATCCTACTAACATTATCTGACCTATCCTACTAACATTACCCGACCTATCCTACTAACATTACCCGACCTATCCTACTAACATTACCCGACCTATCCTACTAACATCACCTGACCTGCTCTACTAACACCACCCGACCTATCCTACTAACATCACCCAACCTATGCTACTAACATCACCCGACCTAGTCTACTAACATCACCCGACCTATCCTACTAAAATCACCCAACCTATCCTACTAACATCACCCGACCTATCCTACTAACATCACCTGACCTATCCTACTAACATTACCCAACCTATCCTACTAAAATCACCCGACCTATCCTACTAACATCACCCGACATATCGTACTAACATCACCCAACCTATCCCACTAACATCACCCGACCTATCCTACTAACATCACCCGACCTATCCTACTAACATCACTCGACCTATCCTACTTACATCACCCAACCTATCCTACTAACAACACCCGACCTATCCTACTAAGAGCTAACTGCAAAATAACCCCAATATCACTTCAGGAAATTTTCTTTCTTTGGAGAACGCTCAGGCCCCATTCACCCCTCAGCGTTTTATAGCTGAGAAAAAAAAACATCTATTCTCTATCCACTCCAAGTCGCCTAAAGCTAAACGCCTGAAGCTCAAAAAAGTTCTAGAGCTTTTTTTGTAGCTCGAATGGGACAGATGGCTACGTTTTTTTATTCCATAGAAATGCATGGAAAACATGATTCAAGCATTTTTGAGCACTTGAAATGGTTGTCAACCCCTGACAACCACTTTAACCTACAGGTAAGGCTAGAATAAGGCTCACCTGTACGTTGCCTGCATATCTCCCAAACCTGCAAGGTTTAGGAGATACACAGTGTACTGTGATGTGCCCACGTCATTTCGGCACATGCGCAGTGAAGAAACGGCTTGTGTGCAGTTCCTTCACTGTGATCGTGCTGTGACTGGCGGATCCCGCGTGCATGTGTGTGAGTGACATCACGTGACTCCAGCCAGTCACAGAGCCGGAGATCTGGGCCCCGGAAGGAAGAGGGGTAGAAGATGAATGCGGCCTGGAGCAGGGACATTGCTGGACATCGCTGGCTTCCAATGCAGGTAAGTGGCAATGCATACTAGCCCATTATGCTTTTACTCTGCAGGGTAACATAGAGGAAGTAAACCCCAACAGGGTTTACTTCCTCTTTGAGTGGGTTTTTGTTGCGCATTATTCTGCTAAAATGCAATAATTAAATGAAAATAAATGATAGTAATAAATAAATTATTAAAAAAATACAACAGTATCTCACAAAAGTGAGTACACCCCTCACATTTTTGTAAATATTTTATTCTATCTTTTCATGTGACAAAACTGAAGAAATGACACTTTGCTACAATGTAAAGTAGTGAGTGTACAGCTTGTATAACAGTGTAAATTTGTTGTCCCCTCAAAATAACTCAACACGCAGCCATTAGCGTCTAAACCGCTGGCAACAAAAGTCAGTACACCCCTAAGTGAAAATGTCCAAAGTGGGCCCAAAGTGTCAATATTTTGTGTGGCCATCATTATTTTCCAGCAACGCCTTAACCCTCTTGGGCATGGAGTTCACCAGAGCTTCACAGGATGCCACTGGAGTCCTCTTCACTGGACATCACAGAGCTGGTGGATGTTAGAGACCTTGTGCTCCTCCACCTTCCGTTTGAGGAAGCCCCACAGATGCTCAATAGGGTTTAGGTCTGGAGACATGTTTGGCCACTCCATCACCTTTAACTTCAGCTTCTTTAGCAAGGCAGTGATCATCTCGGAGATGTGTTTGGGGTCGTTATCATGTTGGAATACTGCCCTGTGGCCCAGTATCCGAAGGGAGGGGATCATGCTCTGCTTCAGTATGTCACAGTACATGTTGGCATTCATGGTTCCCTCAATGAGCTGTAGCTCCCCAGTGCTGGCAGCACTCATGCAGCCCCAGACCATGACACTCCCACCACCATGCTTGACTGTAGGCAAGACACACTTGTCTTTGTACTCCTCACCTGGTTGCCACCACACAGACTTGACACCATCTGAACCAAATAAGTTTATCTTGGTCTCATTAGACCACAGGACATGGTTCCAGTAATCCATGTCCTTAGTCTGCTTGTCTTCAGCAAGCTGTTTGCCTGCTTTCTTGTGCATCATCTTTAGAAGAGGCTTCCTTCTGGGACGACAGCCATGCAGACCAATTTGATGCAGTGTGCAGCGTATGGTCTGAGCACTGACAGGCTGACCCCCCATCCCTTCAACCTCTGCAGCAATGCTTGCAGCACTCATACGTCTATTTCCCAAAGACAACCTCTGGATATGATGCTGAGCACGTGCACTCAACTTATTTGGCCGACCATGGCGAGGCACTGTTCTGAGTGGAACCTGTCCTGTGAAACCGCTGTTTGGTCTTGACCACTGTGCTGCAGCTCAGTTTTTAGGGTCTTGGCAATCTTCTTATAGCCTAGGCCATCTTTATGTAGAGCAACAATTTTTTTTTCAGATCCTCAGAGAGTTCTTTGCCATGAGGTGCTGTGTTGAACTTCCAGTGACCAGTATGAGAGAGTGAGAGCGATAACACCAAATTTAACACACCTTCTCCCCATTCACACGTGAGAACTTGTAACACTAACGAGTCACATGACACAGGGGAGGTAAAATGGCTAATTGGGCCCAATTTGGACATTTTCACTTTTGTTTCCAGTGGTTTAGACATTAATGGCTGTGTGTTGAGTTATTTTGAGGGGACAGCAAATTTACACTTTTATACAAGCTGTACACTCACTACTTTACATTGCAGCAAAGTGTCATTTCTTCAGTGTTGTCACATAAAAAGATAGAATAAAATATTTACAAAAATGTGAGGGGTGTACTTACTTTTGTGTGATACTGTAAATAATACATAAAATAAACTTAAAAAATAAAAATAAATAAAAACCTTAACCCCAAATCTCAACCCTAATATTACCTCCTAATCCTAAACCCTAACCCTAATATTAAACCCTAACCCTAATATTAACGCCTAACCCTAGTCCTAAACCCTAACACCTAATCTTAAATCCTAACCCTAATATTAACACCTAACACTAATCCTAAACCCTCACCCCAATATTAAACCCTAACCCTAATATTAACCCCTAACCCTATTACTAAACCCTAACACTAATATTCACCCCTAACCTATTCCTAAACTCTAACCCTAATATTAAACCCCAACCCTAGTTCTAAACCCTATTCCTAATATTAACCCCTAACCCTAGTCCTAAACCCTAACCTTAATATAAAATCCTAACCCTAATATTAACCCCTAACCCTGGTCCTAAACCCTAACCCTAGTCCTAAACCCTAACCCTAATAGCAACCTCTAACCCTAGTCCAAAACCCTAACCTTAAACCCTAACCCTAATATTAACACCTAACCCCAATCTTAAACCCTAACCCTAATATTAAACCCTAACCCTAATATTAACCCCTAACCCTAGTCCTAAACCCTAACCCTAATATTAACCCCTAACCCTAGTCCTAAACCCTTAATATTAATCCCTAACCATAGTCCTAAACCGTAACTCTAATATTAACCCCTAACCCTAGTCCTAAACCCTAACCCTAATATTAGCCCCTAACCCTAGTCCTAAACTTTAACCCTAATATTAACCCTTAACCCTAACCCTAATAACCCCTAACCCTAAACCCTAGCCCTAATATTAACCCCTAACCCCTAAACTTAACCAATTTAGTGTGTTTTTCTGCTCAAATGCAATATTTAAATGAAAATAAATAATTAAATAAACAAAATTAATTAAAAATAAATAATAAACATAAATCAAATAAATAAAAAACCCTAACACCTAAACCTCATCCTAACCCCAATAATAAACCCTAACCCTAATATTAACCCCTAACCTTAACCCTTAGCCTAACAAAATAAATAAAGAATTTATAAATTCTACAAAAATAAGTAAATAAATACATAATTAATGAATTAAGCCATAACCCCTTACAAAAGAAAAAAGTAAAAAAATTTACAAATAATAATAATAATAAATAAAAGCAGATGGAAAAGCTGAAAAACATAGCAACAAATGATAAAACAGATTATATTTTTCTCTATCGGCTAATTAAAAAACACCAAAGCTCAAAAATGCTTTAACACAAATGCTCAAAAAATCGCATACAAACAAAAAAGTGCTCAAAAACCCGACGCTCAGGTGTGAATGCAGCCTAAGAGCTAATGGTAAAATAATCCTAATATCAGTTCAGTAAATGTCCCTTCTTTGGAGAACACTAAGAGCCCATTTACACTAGGGGTCCATTTACACTAGGGGCCCATTTATACTAGGGGCCCATTTACACTAGGGGCCCATTTTGAATAACACCCCAATACACTAAGGAAACCCCATTTGCATTTCACCACGACACGATGCATGACAACACGCAGACGTGCATTCAGGAGGCGATAAAATAAAAGAGTCACGTCTTATTTTTTGGCTCATAAGGATGTATTAGCAGCCTATTCATTTCAATACAATGCATGTAAATGCATGAGATAACGTACTGTGAAGGAGCAAATGGACCCTTATTGTTTATGGGGGCCCAAAGCTTCCAACAGTCATACAGATGTGAAAAAAAAAATAAATAGAAGCTACATGAAGTCGTTCCTCAAAATCTCAAGGATGTCATTGGTGAGGGTGGTCACAGATGCTCCAATTATCTTAAATCAGTGTGAGAACATGAATTAACATTCATTGGTAATCTCAACCAGGGTTCCGTGGAATCCTAGGGTTCCTCCAGAGGTTGCTAGGGGTTCCTTGAGTAATGATCAATTTCTACCTCTCAGATAAATTCCCAATGATACCATTGATCTTTTTAGCTATCTGTAAGGGGGTAATTCTTCCCGATGACCACAAGTGTAAGGAGCATTCTTCCCATTGACCATCACACTAATGTATCATGAGTTGTAGATCTTTAATTTTTAGCAGGGGTTCCCCGAGACCGGAGAATTATTTCAAGGGTTCCTCGGTGTTGAAAAGGTTGAGAAAGGCTGATGTGGAGGGTCACTGAGTTTCAGTGCCTCCTGGTTGCTTAGCACTCCTTGACGCATGCGTTATACCTACCCTGGCTCCAGTGGTAACCCCAGGTACAGACTGGACCTGGCTTCCAAAGGGCTCCACTGTGTTGCAAGGACCGGTTTGAAGACCAACACAAGGATCAGCACTTCGGCACTATTTTGGGCCAAGTCAGGTTTGCTTTAAGCATAAAGCCCCAACTTTCTGAGCCGTGAACAGCACCTTCCTAAGTTCAGCTTGTTATTGCCATCCTGAGTAACATGAAACCATCGCGGCTTATTTGGAGAGCTTGAATGGATTAAAACTTTGCTCACCTCGAATGTTCCGAAATAGAACCCAAACACTGCGCTTCCTCTTTGTGTGAATAGTCACTTTTATAGCTCAGTCACCGGCCTAAAATTAGAACAAGAAACTTTAAATAGGAAGCAGGACCCAGAAAAGAAAACCTTGGTAAATATTATGTTGGTCAGTGGAAAATCAGATGCACAGAGCGCCGTGCATGGAAGGAAAATTGGGGCACCTAGCTGGTGGCTTTGGGCAGTACAAGCTGCTTTTCAGATGATTGGACCCATAAAGCCCAGGAAAGGGTTATTTTAAAGTAAACCTCTCCATTTAGGCAGCCATTTCTATATTGCTTCTAAAAATACCTTCTCCTGTACACACGATGAATGGTGTATACCCCAGTGTAGCCACGCAAAGCCATTGGTGTCTATGGCCGGCTGTACACAGCACCTGGGCTCTCCAGGCCAGTGAAATAGGCAGGATTGTACATTACATGGGCTCAGGTTTACCTTGAAGCCCCACTCTTGTATATGTGTTACCTCTCCACCCGCCCCGCTATCTAATGTAAGGGTGGACTTTGATAGGAACACTTATGTAAGGTGGGCTCTGATGTAAAGGGGAATTTGATGGGGATTCTGATATGGGAGGGGAACTGTGAAGTAAAGGAGGACTCTGATGGGGATGCTATCCGATGTGGCCCCCGTACTATCTGATGTGGCCTCTATACGATCCGATGTGGCCCCCGTTATATCCAACTTGGCCTCTGTACGATCCAATGTGGCCCTCGTACTATCCAATGTGGCCCTCGTACTATCCGATGTGGCGGCGGGACGCGGTGGTGACTGGTGGTGAGAGTGAGACACCGTGTGTCTCTCTGCGCCTGGTCCGTTGGTGACAGGTGGATGAAGTAGATCATGGAAGTTCTCTATCACCCCAGCGGAGGGTCCCACCCCCACTGCCCCAGGCAGGCCCCAGCCCAGACTCCCAGGCAGCACTCAGCCGCAGTCAGCCCAGTCCCAGGCAGGCCACAGCCCACTGCTACCCAGGCAGCCAGCACCAGCCCAGTCCCAGCAGCCAGGCCCCAGTCCCAGGCAGGTCCTAGCCCAGTCCCAGGCTGGCCCCAGCCCAGTCCCAGCAACCAGGTCCCAGTCCAGTCCCAGCAGTCAGGCCCCAATCCCAGGCAGACCCCAGCAACAGCCAGCCCAGTCAGGTCCTAGCCCAGTCCCAGCAGCCAGGCCCCAGGCCAGTCCTAGCAGCCAGGCCCCAGCCTAGTCCCAGCAGTCTGGCCCCAGCCCAGTCCTAGGCAGGCCCCAGCCCAGTTAGGTCACAGCCCAGTCAGGCCCCAGCCCAGTCCCAGGCAGGCCACAGTCAGCCCCAGCCCAGTCGCAGGCAGGCCAAGTCAGCCCCAGCCCAGTTCCAGCAGGCAGGCCACAGCCCAATTCCAGGCAGGCCGCAGCCCAGTCCCAGGCAGGCCCCAGCCAGCCCAGTCCCAGGTAGGCCCCATCCCAGTCTCAGGCAGGCCCCAGCCCAGTCCCAGGCAGGCCACAGCAAGCCTAGTTCCAGGCAGGCCCCAGCCCAGTTCCAACCAGGCAGCCAGTCCCACCCCAGCAGGCAGGCCCCGGTCTCAGGAAGGCCCCAGCCACAGCAAGCCCCAGCCCAGTCAGGTCCTAGCCCAGTCCCAGCAGCCAGGCCCCAGTCCCAGCAGGCAGGCCACAGCCAGCCCCAGCTCAGTCAGGTCCTAGCCCAGTCCCAGGCAGGCCCCAGCCACAGCCAGCCTCAGCCCAGTCCCAGCAAGCAGGCCCTCTCCCAGGCAGGCCCCAGCCCAGCCACAGCTAGCCCAGTCCCAGGCAGGCACAAGCCCTAGCCCAGTCCCCGGCACACACCAGCCCTAGCCCAGTCCCAGGCAGGCCACAGCCAGTCCCAGCCTAGTCAGGCCCCAGCCCAGTCCCAGGCAGGCCCCAGCCAGCCCAGTCCCAGGAAGGCACCAGCCCTAATCCAGTCCCAGGTAGGCCCCAGTCCAGTCCCAAGCAGGCCCCAGCCCAATCCCAGGCAAGCCTCGGCCCCAGCCCAGTCCCAGGCAGGCCACAGGCAGTCCCAGCCACAGCCAGCCCCAGCCACAGCCAGCCCCAGCCCAGTCAGGTCCCAGTCACAGCCAGACCCAGGCAGGCCCCAGCCCCAGCGCAGTCCCAGGCAGGCCCCAGCCACAGCCAGACAGACAGAAAATGTTTTCAACATTTTATAAGCGTATGTCACAAGCAGTCTTTATAAAAATGTTATTTTAAATGTTTTTGTACTTGTAGAACTAGGCCAGAGAGTAGACAGTGTTTTTTGAAGGTTTTAATTTGAAATGTACCTTGGTGGCCTTCACTAAGGTCTGTACTTTGGAAAATGTCCGCCACAGCCTTGGTCCGTGCCTATCCCTGATGTGGCCTTTGTACTATCCAATGTTACTCTTGTACAATCCGATGTGGCCCTCGTACTATCTGATGTGGCCCTCGTACTATCTGATGTGGCCCTTGTACTATCCGACGTGGCCCTCGTAATATCCGACGTGGCCCTCGTAATATCTGATGTGGCCCCTGTACTACCTGATGTGGCCTTCGCACTATCCAACGTGGCCCCCTTACTATCCGCTGTGGCCCTCATACTATCTGACAATGTGGCCCCCGTACTATCTGATGTGGCTTCCGTACTATACATTGTGGCCCCCATACTATCTGATGTGGCCTTCGTACTATCCAATGTGGCCCTCGCACTATCCATTGTAGCCCTCATACTATCTGATGTGGCCACAGCCTTGGTCCGTGCCCATCCCTGATGTGGCCTTTGTACTATCCAATGTTACTCTCGTACTATGCGATGTGGCCCTCGTACTATCTGTTGTGGCCCTCGTACTATCTGATGTGGCCCTAGTACTATCCAATGTGGCCCCAGCACAATCCGATGTTGGCCTTGTACTATCCGATGTGGCCTTCTACTATCCGATGTGGCCCCGTACTATCCAATGTGGCCCCCGTACTATCTGATATACCCCCGGTACTATCCGATGTGGCCCCTGTACTATCCAATGTACCCCCAGTACCATCCATTGTGGATCTTGTACTATTTGATGTGGCCCTCGTACTGATATACCCCCCAGTACTACCTGGTGTGGCCCTTGTACTATCTGATATAACCCCAGTACTATCCGATGTAGCCCCTGTACTATTTGATGAGGCCCTCGTATTATCCAATGTGGCCCTTCTACTATCCAATGTGGTCCTTCTACTATCAGATGTGGCCCCTCTACTGTCTGACGTGGCCCTCATACTATCCGATGTGGCTTTCATACTATCCGATGTGACCCCCAATACTATCTGATGTGACCCTTGTGCTATTTGATGTGGTCTCTGTACTGTTCGATGTGGCCCCTCCTACTATTCGATGTGGCCATCATACTATTCAAAATGGCCCTCGTACTATTTGAAGTAGCCCTCGTACTATCTGATGTGGCCTTTGTACTATCCGATGTGGCCCCTGTACTATCTAATGTGGCCTTCTTACTATCTGATGTGGCCTTTGTACTATCTGATGTGGCGCCTGTACTATCTGATGTGCCTTTGTACTCTCCGATGTGGCCTTTGTACCAGGGCCGTCTTTAATATTGATTGGACCCTGGGAAAACATTTTCTTGGGCCCCCCTGAATCCACTTATATTTGTAGGCAGCGCGGATTCAAGGGGCAGCTGCTTTGAGCCCCACAACAATGACTGGGCAGCTGTCCCTTTTGCCTTGTGTTAAAGATGGCCCTGCTTTGTACTATCCGATGTGGCTCCTGTAGCATGTATTGTCTGATATGGCCTTTGTACTGTCCAATGTGGCCCCTGTACTATCTGATGTGGCCCCTGTAATGAAAGGTTTACAGATCCCTGGGCTAGATACAGAATCCTTCCTCCATGTAAGACGTTGTTTGGCTCGGTTTCATCACCCGAAGGGCTGACATTGTTGTGGTGGGGAATATGAAAGAAGTCATGCAAGAGAAAAGTGAAAAAAAAAAAAAAGAAGCGACTAGACAAACACTGCGGCTGGGTGTTGAAATCTTCTCTGGCGAAGCGAGGTGATTATTATGAAAGTGCAATCAAAGCTCAGAGCCGGCTGACATGCCAGGACTCACTGTACTCTACTTCTACATCATAAAACGACTTCAGTCAGTGACTGCGCGCCGCTGATTGGCAGTTCGCTGCTCGGCCCGACTTGAAAGAGCTCGTCCCTCCCTTCCAATAACTGCCAGAAGAAAAAAACCTGCAAGCTGTAAAACATACCGAATTCTGTATGGCCCGCACCGCCTGCGCTGCCAACTACCAACCGGCAAAACAATGGTAGTTCAGACCAATACCCTGGAAAAAAAAGAATATATTGCTCTTTATTGTAGTGTAGCGTTTAATGTACCACAACATGCGATAAAAGTGACCTCATGTGCACAAGACTGGAGAACAAAAAAAACCATATCAACACACCGCAATGCCTTCAAAGAGTGCAATGTAGAGCTTCAGAGAACGTCAACATATTTGTATTCTGTGTGCGTTGATGCAAGCGATGTCTCTAAATGCATCCTTGAAAGGGGTAGAGTGAACTCACAACTTTCCACATGCTCTCTGCAGAGCAGACGCCACCTGGAAAGGTTACATGTAATCCATTCAGTTGCCACATGGAATGATTGGATGGAATCTTATCAGTTGTCACCTAGAATGGGTCCATGTAAACTTACTAGCTGTCATCTAGACTGGTTCTTTGTGGTTTTATCAGCCGCTGTCTAGAATGGGTCCACGTGGTCTTATCAGCTGCCACCTAGAATGATTCCATGTGGTCTTATCAGCTCCCACCTAGAATGACTCCATATGGACTTATCAGCTCCCACCTAGAATGACTCCATGTGGTCTTATCAGCTGCCACTTAGAATTAATCCATGTGGTCTTATCAGCTGCCATCTAGAATGAATCTATGAGGTCTTATCAGTTCTCACCTAGAATGAATCTACGAGGTCTTATCAGTTCTCACCTAGAATGAATCCATGTGGTATTATCAGTTCTCACCTAGAATGATTCCCTGTGGTCTCATCAGTTCTTACCTAGAATGACTCCATCTAGTCTTATCCACTGCCACCTAGAATAATTCCCTGTGCTCTTATCAGCTACCACCTAGAATGACTCCATGTGGACGTATCAGCTCCCACCTAGAATTAATCCATGTGGTCTTATCAGCTGCCATCTAGAATGAATCTATGAGGTCTTATCAGTTCTCACCTAGAATGACTCCATATGGTCTTATCAGTTCTCACCTAGAATGATTTGCTGTACAGCGCCCTCCTGTCGCTCACCTGGGGGTGCCAGGGAGAAGTCTGCAGAAGGCAGAAATCACGCACACACATATGTACACCGTGCTCGCACCACACGTGTCACCTATGGAGATTGTTAAGTACTGTAGTTTGTCGCCATTCCACGAGCGTGAGCAATTGTAAAGCGTGACATGTTAGATATCTATTTACTCGTTGTAACATCATTTTTCATACTTTACAAATTCGGTATATATTGTGTTTTGCTTTTTTTTAATCAATTAAAGTGTTTTTTGTTTTTTTTAATTGTGTTTGAAAAACCGCTGCATAAATACAGTGTGACAGTCTCTGCTAAAAAAATATATTTAGTGTTTGGGGGTTCTGAGTAATTTTCTAGCAAAAAATACAGATTTTTACTTGTAAACAGAAAGTGTCAGAAAAGGCCGGGTCTGTGGATATGATGCATCCAATGCCCATGTGTTGGAGGACCCGATGGGTTGCAGTGAGGATGGCCCGTTGAGGAGTTCCCCTTCCCCCGCTGTGCTCGCCATCCCTGACCTGTCTGCACAGGCCCATAATCTGCTCTGCTATCAAACAGAAATCAGAAAATCTGCAGATCTCGTGTTCTGGGAGAGACCGCTGACTCACCGCATAGAACTGCGAGGAACGACACGAGAACCGATGATTGCCGGCATACCTGTGACACAGCCATGACAGCCGCTAATAAAACACGCCGTACCCGCCTGGGCTCTGTCCAGACAACTCCGTACCGCACTGCGGGTTTTCTTATCATTCCGAGACCCAGCTGAACCCTACAAATTTCATTGTGATCTCATCTCGATATATTGGGACTTGTAGTTCTTCTGGAGCTGGTGGCAGATTGCTGACCTTTAATTTTTTCCCCTCATCAACATGCTAATGAAATGATTACATAAAAGCTTTCTATTTTCATTACATATCTTATTATAGAGCCTGTGATGTCATCAGCGGGTCTCTGTGCTTCTCTATGCAATGCAGGCAGATTGTAGCTGGTGGGAGGGGCCAGCAGGGGGCTGTACATAGCTTTCTGAAAACATCACAGTAGAGGGAGGGACCAGTAGGGGGCCGTACATAGCTTAGTGAAAACATCACAGTGGTGGGAGGGGCTAGCAGGGGGCTGTACATAGCTTTCTGAAAACATCACAGTGGTGGGAGGGGCCAGAAAGGAGCTGTACATAGCTTCCTGAAAACATCACAGTGGTGGGAGGGGCCAGCAGGGGGCTGTACATAGCTTTCTGAAAACATCACAGTGGTGGGAGGGGTCAGCAGGGGGCTGTACATAGCTTCCTGAAAACATCACAGTGGTGGGAGGGGCCAGCAGGGGGCTGTACATAGCTTTCTGAAGACATCACCATGATGGGAGGGGCCAGTAGGGGGCTGTGCTTCCTGAAGATATCACAGCCCCCGGCCCCTGTACTCTTCCCAAGAACCTTCAACCCTGATGCAAGCAGTAGGCGGGCTTTTGGGAGGAGTTATGCAAATACAACTGGGTCTTATGCTTCTCTATGCAATGCAGGCAGATCATAGCTGGTGGAAGGGGCCAGCAAGGTGTTGTACATAGCTTCCTGAAGACATCACAGCAACCTCAGTACTCCTCTCAAGAGCCACCAATGCAAGCAGTGGGCGGGCTGTTGGGAGGATTATGCAAATGTCAAATTGTCTTGATGGGTGGGTGTCAGTCTGGAGGAGTGGGCGTTCCTAGGCAGGCTGCAGCCTCCATGATTGAAAGAACCAAAATCCAATGAATGAAGGGACGGGGCTAGGGACAGACAGGCTGGGGAGGAAAAGAAGAGAGGCTGGGGAGGAAAGTGATAAATGATGCTGGATGTCCTCCAGCCAGGTAATGAGCCAGACTCTGAGTTGCTGCAGCTTCTAATGCACATTGTGAGATGCTCACAGTGTGCGGTGAAATCAGAGGAGAAGAGGAGCTGAAGACTGAAGGGGGAGGCTGGAGGGAGGACTGCCAGGATATGCCAGTCATCAGTCTGCCTTTATTCTATATACAGATGGCGGGTCTATGGAAACAATTGGATTATGGAATGATGGGATGGAAAGGTGTCAGCGGTGTCACAGGACTAAACAGATCACACTTTAGTACTGACTGGGATTGCCTCCCACCTTCTCCTCCATGATACACATTGCACTCCACATGTCTGTGGACAGACCCAGGCTGCTGATGCGTCACCTATGATGGAGGAGGATGGAGGGCATCCATGTGACGGGGAATGAGCCCCTCCGGTGACAGATGAGGGATTATTGATAATCGGATGAGTGTCTGTGTCTAAGAATTGTCACCTGGGATATGGAGCGCCATGAGAGGAGCGCCCATCTACTGAGAGCCGTATCTCTGCATCCTATACATGGCTGTATACTAGTACAGGGGTTTGCAATACAGAAGTCTCCAGTACAGGGGTCTCTGGTACAGGGGTCTGCAGTACAGGGGTCTGCAGTACAGGGGTCTCTGGTACAGGGATCTGCAGTACAGGGGTCTCTGGTACAGGGGTCTGCAGTACAGGGGTCTCTGGTACAGGGGTCTCTGGTACAGGTGTCTGCAGTACAGGAGTCTCTGGTACAGCGATCTGCAGTACAGGGGTCTGCAATACAGAAGTATCCACTACAGCGGTCTCTGGTATAGGGATCTGCACTGCTGGGGTCTCTAGTACAGGGGTCTGCAATTCAGGAGTATCCACTACAGGGGTCTCTGGTACAAGAGTCTGCAGTACAGGGGTCTCCAATACAGAGATCTATAGTACAGGTGTCTATAGTACAGGGGTCTGCAGTACAGAGATCTATAGTACAGGAGTCTGCAGTACAGGGGCCTATAGTACAGGTGTCTATAGTACAGGGGTCTTCAGTACAGGAGTCTGCATTACAGGGGTCTGAGGTCTGCAGTACAGGGGTCTGCAGTGCAGAGATCTATAGTACAGGGGTCTGCAGTACAGGGGCCTATAGTACAGGTGTCTATAGTACAGGGGTCTGCAGTACAGGGGTTTCCTGTACAGGGGTCTCCAGGACAGGGGTCTATAGGACAGGGATTTCCTGTATTTTATACATTGACCTGGGCCAAAAAAAAACAGCTATAAAATAAACAAATCAAATTTAAGTAAATAAATAGGTTTAACGTCAGTAAAAAAAAGAAAATCCAATTACACTTGAGCCTATCTGAGTCCCCATCAAAGTCCACCTTACATCTGAGTCCCCATCAAAGTCCACCTTACATCTGAGTCCCCATTGGAGCAATGCAGGCAGATCATGGTTGTGTACCATTGCAATGAGCAGGCTCTCAGCACACAACCTCAGGCTGCGTGTTGATGCACATGTGCAGCGGCTGAATATTAAAGCCCGCTTATCTTACCGCCACACATGCATTACAGAGTTGGCGAGAGGTTAAAAAAAATAGCTCCACGCCTGTCATTGTGTGCATTGCAGCACCCAGTGTTGTGGTGAATCAATTAGCAGAATTTTCCGATGCCTATTATAGAAAATTAATTCAGAATTTAAGAAAATGAATAATTGGAAAAATAACGAATTATTAGATTTGGTGGTCGTGTCGTACATGCCCATCCAACCCACATCCAATAACTATATTTATTATATTATTATTTATTACTATTTATTATATTATTATTATTATTTATTTCTTTATTATTATTTATTATATTATTGTTATTTATTTTTTTAATATTTATTACTATTTATTATATATATATATTTAAAAAATATATATATTTATTATATTACTATTATTATTTATATATAGTTATTTTAGGCTTAAACAAAAAAAATCTTCATTTCATTTTTTCATGTCCCCATTTATAGGAGGAACGGCGTGAGAAAAAGCCGCTCGTTTTCTATAAGGTCACCGAAGGGATCACCGATGAATGCGGACACGAGGGCACTTCAAATGTATTTCACTGTCACAAGACTTCAGGGGGCTTAGCGGCATTAGATAATTAGCTAATAAGACCAGATTTAGGATTTTCCCCATAACCACCACTGCCCCCTGCTGTACGGTCCCAGCGCTGCATCTCATTAACACCTTCATAAACAGATGTCAGGAGACATGGTGCTGAATTTCCCACTATGCTGTGACATTGAAGACTGGGGGACTTTCCCCAGGAGGGGGACACATTTAGCAATAAAAACCTGACAGAGTTTCTAACACTAGAAAACGTTTTAGCGCGCTCTCAGCACAGAATCTCAGAGCCCCATGGATATCTGGTGTGAACTACAAAACAACGCCCCTTCATGCAACAGCAATGGAGGTGAAGGGGGGGGGGGCGGGGTGTTTGTAATCCAAATCAGGAGAACAGCCGGGGGGTGACAACGCTGCCCCACAACTGATGTTGTGTAGGGTGCATGTTGTCACCTTAGGACAGGAGGCTTGTTATTGGTAGAACTAACAGGTGAAAATAAAAATAAAACTAATGCAGCCACTACATTTAATGATTGTTAATGCAGACCCCCACTCCAGAATTTAACCTTTTCCTGCACCCCTCCCCTCCCCCCTTTGCAATATATAAAAGCCTTTTTTTTTTCCAGCAAAGTGCACTCCTTTTATCCCCGGCACAGTCCCGGGATGCGGGGCACAGAAGCCGATGTTCTCTGTTGGGATTCAGTGTCCGGTCTGCTGGCCTTCTCTATAATCCGGGAGGTTCTATCAGGTCAGCGCTGCGGACAGACACTCCGCTTTCTAAAGAAAAAGAAACACTCCTTCCCCGCTAATCCCCCGCATTGTCTGCGCCCGCCGCTTCTCAGCTCAGCAAGCTGAAAGCAAAACTTCTATTTGGGTTTTTCCAGCAAAGCCCCATTATTTGCAATGAGCGCGGCAAACTGCGGAGGAGGGCAGCGAACTATATCACTGCTGCTCGGCAAAAGACATACAAAGGCCGCGCATGTCTATTATTATATTCTAAATTATTAGCATCATCATCTTACAAATTATTATTATTATAGCATGTTCAGGGGAGGAGCGTTTGAGCAAAAAAAAATGCAAGAATGCACATAGGCGCGTCAGCACTTTGTGCGTCAATGAATTCTGATGGACAGAATTAAAGCAGAGTTCCACCCAAAAGTGGAAGCTCCGCTTATCTGCCTCCCCCCCCCCCTTCTTTTGCCACATTTGGCACCTTTCGGGGAGGGAGGAGCGGGCACCTGTTTTTGACAGGTACTCATCCCCACTTCCGCGAGATCGCACTCGGAAGTTCGGCCCCCCCCATCCTTCCCCCACCACCAGGCCATTCAGAAAGCACAGCATGCTTCGCGCATGCGCAGTAGGGAACCGGCAGGTTTCCCTCATCACGAATGGCGGCGGCAGCACCCGAGAGCTGACGGAAACATCGACTGCGGTGCCGACATCGCTGGATTCCTGGACAGGTAAGTGTCCTAATATTACATTTCAGCAGTTACAGTATTTGTACAATATGTGTAGCTGCTGACTTTTAATTGTTGCTGGGGGGGGGGGGGTGGAACTCCTCTTTAATTCATATTTTAGCCAATAAAATACATTAAAGGAAAATGTCCATAAACAAGCGCAAGCGCGCATAAATGTGTGTATACAAGGCAGCTTTTGCCAAGTTTTTTTAACTGCTTCAGCCCCGGAAGGTTTTACCCCCCTTCATGACCAGGCCATTTTTTGCTATTTGGCACTGCGCTATTTTGACCACTTTAAGACCGAGCCTCTTTTTGGAGTTCGGTGCTTAAGAGTTAAAACCAGGTTTTCTTGCTATAAAATTACTTAGAACCCCCAAACATTATATATATATTTCTAACACCCTAGAGAATAAAATGGCGGCTGTCGCAAAACTTTATGTCACACCGTATTTGCACAGCGGTCTTATAAGCGCAATTTTTTTTTTTTAATTCAGTTTTTTGAGGTAAAAAATAAAAAAAACATTAGGCCAATTTTTTTCTATATTGTGAAAGATAATGTTACGCTGAGTAAATTGATACCCAACATGTCATGATTCAAAATTGCATCCGCTCGCGGAATGGCGACAAACTTTGTAACATAAAAATCTCCATTGGTGACGTTTAAAAAATTCTACAGGTTAGCAGTTTTGAGTGACAGAGGAGGTCTAGGGCTAGAATTATTTCTCTCGCTCTAACGATCGCGGCGATACCTCACATGTGTGGTTTGCACACCATTTTCATATGTGGGCGGGACTTACATTTGCGTTCGCTTCTGCGCGTGAGCTCGCGTGGACGGGGCGCTTTAAAAATTTTTTTTAATTATTTATTTTACTTTTTAATTTTACACTGTTCTTTTTAAAAAAAATATTTTTGATCGCTTTTAGTCCTATTACAAGAAATGTAAACATTCCTTGTAATAGAAAAAAGCATGACAGGTCCTCTTAAATATGAGATCTGGGGTCAAAAAGACATCAAATCTCATATTTACAGTAACATGCAAAAAAAATATTTGAAAAAAATGACAGTGCAAAAAAAATGGGCCCTTTAAGAGCATTGGGCAGAAGTGACTTGTGACGTCGCTTCCACCCTGCCATGTTATGGAGCCGAGTGAGTGGCTTCCACTCGGCTCATGGACACTGGGGGGAGAGGAACCAATCATCTCCGCCGCTACCGGTGGGTCCGGTAAGCGGCGGAGATGACCGGAAAGCCGTGGGAATTCGCCGCTAAGACCACTTTTATCTTGTGAAGAATCGCCTGCTGAAAACAACAATACCGGGGTTATGGTTGCTATCTGCTACCATAACAACGGAATTCCACTTCAAATGGCCGCCGTAATATGACGGTGGGCGGTCTTGAAGTGGGTAACTGACAATTGCGCGGTCGTACAGCGCTGTACCCAGGTGACATTTTTATCATTTATTTTCACACAAATAGAGCTTTCTTGGTGGTATTTGATGACCACTGGGTTTTTTTTTTTATATATAAACGAAAAAAGACTGAAAAAACAATAAATATTATTTTTACTTTCTGCTATAAAACATCCAATAAAAAAAAATTAGAAAATCAAATTTCTTCATCAGTTTGGCCAAAATGTATTCTGCTACGTCTTTGGTAAAAAAAAAAAAAAAAAAAAAAATCCCAATAAGCGTATATTGTTTTTTGTGAAAGTTATAGCTTCTACAAACTATGGGATATATACTGGAATTTTTATTTTTTATACTACTTATGGCAGTGATCAGTGCCTTATAAAGGGACTGTGATAGTGCGGCGGACAATCTGACGCTGGGCGGGGGGGGGGGGGACGGGGACTGAATAACTGAC
>BLSH010427532.1:309246-322390 GCA_018402905.1 Glandirana rugosa | reverse complement strand
GATCCGTGCCCCACAGCCTCACTGCGCTCGAAAACCCAGCTGGCACTGTGTATGGAGGGGTCGCTCCGCGCCGTGTGTGCGTCTGGTGGAGAGTGTACTTCCGCCACCAGCGTCAGGCATTTTTACAGCTCTAACGCTACGCCTCAGAATGCATTGGCCCTGGGTTTCTTTGCAGCTTGAAAACGCCTATGCCACTCCAATAACATGGAGAGGCATTTCTAAGCTGCAAAAAAAAAGGGTCTGAATTTAGACTGCAATCCCTGTGTTCAGGCGCCTTGTCAGAGAGACACACAGTGTGTCTCATCAGTCTGCACTCCCTCCGACACACAGCGGACCAGGCCGCCGGCCATTGGGATCCCCATCACTCCTAGGAGGTGTCAGCAGCCTGTTCTTCCAGTTCCTACCCAGCAGAGCTCCTTTGCGTGCCCCCATTCCCCCCCCCCCCCCGCTTACAATCTGATCGGAAACATGCAGAAAGAGAGGCAGAGCACAACACCGTTTAGCGCTATGACAAACTAGGATTTAACCTTAAGAGACGGAGAATATCCCCCCAGGCTGCATTCCCAAGTAGTGCACCGCATGCAGACCTGACTTTGACCGTAAGGCTCTGATGAAGAGGACTTTCCTCGAAACGCGTTAGCCATTCACACCACTGCTAGCCACCCAGGACAGAGGTGGTGTCTGTCACTTAATAAAAACAATCTTACCAAGGATAATGCGTCAGACCACGTGCCTTCCATGTAATTTTTTCATGTTTCAGCAGAAGAAGGAGGCAGCAGACAGAAATGACACTTAGTGCTCTGGACTGAGACAAGCACACACTATAGAGGGATAGGCTTTGTTTATATTTCATGTCTCAGGTTTACAACCACTTTACTTTCAATACTTTTTATTGAGTTTTCATAATAAACAGAGATTGTAGCGAGTAATGGGAGAAGGAAGTCTCTCTCGCCATTCGCCTATACAGCAGAATATTGAATATGTACAACAAAGTCATCATTATATCGGTTTACAACCACTTTAATCAATTTGTATCCAATCAGGCAGGCCCTTGCACTACATACCTGCTGGAAGATCTAATGGAGACTGTACAATCAGATTGTAACGTGTATCAGTGGCACCGACCCCCTAATCCACATGCAGGGTGCTGGATGCATGGATTCCAATGTTTTTTTTTTTTTAAGCACATGATTAGAGCCTGAGGCTCTAATTGGCTTCAAAAAAGTGTGGACACAGTGCCCTGAGCCCACCCAGTTGTGTGACATTAGAATTAATATTTGTTTTCCTGCTTCTCCTCCTGGCCAATCAGGAAGCAGATCCTGAGACCCGATTGGCCGAGAGTCCTAAGACCCCATTGGCCAGAAGTCTGAAGACCCGATTGGCTGGGAGGAGAAGCAGCGACTGCCGAGACACAGAGGAGACGGAGGGGGGAAGCCTGGACGGGGTAAGTGCCGATCGATAGGCGAGCTGAGGTTGGTGTGGGGGTGTCGAGCTGGAGCAACTGGGGGGGGGGGGGGTAGATATCTCAGGTTTGTTTGCCGCCCCCCGACCGATGGAGCACCAGCCGTCACTGACATGTATGGTGAGCAACTGACATGAACCAGTTAATGAAAATTGTGACGTTTATCTTTACTTTTTTTTTTTTCAGAAAATCAGTGTCATCCAAATATACATCCTGTATGGAGAACAGGAAACAATCGTCCTCTGGGATCGAAGGCGATGACAAGGGACCGCGCTCCAGACGTGACTTTATGAATCGGGGGATGGCGGGTGGAATGTGACTATGGAGGTGGAAAAGCCGGCAGTGTAAAGTAATGCTCAGCCCACGCCACATGCTGGAGAGGAATATTCACCGTCCAGCCGACGGCTATTTACAAAAGGCCGGATCAGCCAACGCCAAGCACCGAGCACGCCGATTCAAATACCATCAATGGCAGGGAACAAAGGAGCTCAAATGTCATCCAGATTCTCCATAGATTTTTTTTTCAATATGTGCGCAAAACTGTCAAGCTCTATTAATTCCTAAGGCCCCTTTCACACTTGTGCGACTTGTCCTGCGACTTGGGACTGCAAAGTTGCTTGAAAAGTCGTACCCCATGATTTCCAATGATAACGTTCATATCTATGAGACTTCAAAGTAGTCCCTGCACTACTTTGGTTTGACTTTGATGCGACTTGAGGTCTATAGACCTCAGGATTACACAGACATTGCTTCACGTCGCGGCAAAATCGGGTAAAAGCTGCAGCAAAAATCGTGGCAAAGGCACGCGACTTTCAGGTCGCACAAGTGTGAAAGGGGCCTAAATTACCCTGCATGTAAAACAAGGAGCTCACCCTTCTGAGCACCTAAAGAATGTTACCCCAATATATCCTATTTCTAAAATGTGGCTGCTGTACCATGAACTTGTATGAGAAAGTCTCCTGTTCTCTTTGTATTGCTTTCTTTATGTGAAATCCCTGGTGTTCCTGCCAGTCCCTCTGCTTTCCTATTAAATACTGACCACACTAAGCATGAGAGCACACTTTGCCTGCATGGTTAGTTTTCTAGCCGTGCTGGGGGAGCAGCTTGACTGTCCTCCAATGGCCAAGACTTGTGCTGACACGTTCCCTGAACAGCCATTCACTGGGAAGATCAGTGTTTCTCCTCCCCCGGTACTCTGCCCCTTATGCAGTTGAGAACAGAGGTCATGTGATCACTTATTAACCACTTTCCAGCCCCGGAAGATTTCCCCCTTAATGACCAGGCCACTTTATGTGATTTGGCACTGCGTCGCTTTAACTGACAATTGCGCGGTCGTGCGATGTTGTACCCAAACTAAATTGACGTCTTTTTTTCCCACAAATAGAGCTTTCTTTTGGTGGGATTTGATCACCTCTGCATCATTTCTGATCACCGCTATAAACAAAAAAAGAGCGACAATTTTGAAAAAAAAAAAAACAATATTTTTTACTTTTTGCTAAAATACATATAAAAAAAAAAAAAAAATATATATATATATATATATATATAAAAACATATTTATTCATCGGTTTGGGCTGATTTATATTCTTCCTCATATTTGTGGTAAAACAAAAAACCGCAATCGGCGTTTATTGATTGGTTTGCGCAAAAGTTGCTGCGTTTACAAACCATGAGAATTAATTTATGGCGTTTTTCCTTTTTTTTTTTTTTACTAGTAATGGCAGAGATCTGCGATTTTTATCGGGACTGCGATATTGCTACTGACAGATCGGACATTTTTGACACTTTTTTGGGACCAATGACATTTATACAGCAATCAATGTTATAAATAGCCACTGATTACTGTATAAAATGTCATTGGCAGGGAAGGGGATAACCTGCAGGGGGCAATCAAGGGGTTAACTGTGTTCCCTAGCCACTTCAGCCCCGGAAGGATTTCCAGCTTTAGGACCAGAGCCCTTTTTGCGATTCGGCACTGCGTCGCTTTAACTGAAAATTGTGCGGTCGTGCGACATTGTACCCAAACGAAATTTGCGTCCTTTTTTTCCCACAAATAGAGCTTTCTTTTGGTGGTATTTGATCCCCTCTGCGTCATTTCTGATCGCCGCTATAAACAAAAGAAGAGCGACAATTTTGCAAAAAAACCCAAATTTCTTACTTTTTGCTAAAATACAAATCCAAAAAAAAATATAAAAAAAATTTTTTTCATCGGTTTTGGCCGATTTATTTTCTTCCTCATATTTGTGATAAAAATATCGCAATCGGCGTTCATTGATTGGTTTGCGCAAAAGTGGTCGCGTTTATGGATGATGAGAATTCATTTTTGGGGTTTTTATTTAGTTATTTATTTATTTACTAGTAATGGCGGCGATCTGCGATTTTTAGCGGTACTGCGATATTGGGGCGGACATGTCGGACCATTTTGACACTTTTTTGGGACCAATGGCATTTATACAGCGATCAGTGCTATAAAAATGCACTGATTACTGTGTAAATGCCATTGGCAGTGAAGGGGTTAACCTGCAGGGGGCGCTCTAAGGGTTAACTATGTTCCCTGGGCGTGTTCTAACTGTGGGGGGACTGCCCTGGCTGGGGAAGGGAAGTGGTCACAGCCTCCGTATACAGGAAGGCTGTGATCACAGCCCTTCCCCCTTCACAGAACGGAGGTCCATGTTTACACACACGGACCTCCGTTCCTTCGCTCCGGGGGGGCCATAGCGGGTAGCCGGCGGCAATCGAAGCCGCCGCACCCGCTCCCTGGCCCTCCCCGAACACAGTGAGCGCGCCTCCGGCAGCGCGTGCGCGCTCACTAGGCTCGGCCGCCGTCGTATGACGGCGATTTGCGCTCACCAGCCACCTTGTCGCCGTCAGATGCCGATCGGCGGTCGGCAAGGGGCTAGGCATGTTTTAACTGTGTGGGAGCTGGGTTGCCAGGGGCATGACAGATCTAACTGATCCCGATTACATGGATCAGTAGATCTCTGTCATGACCACTGTCAGAACGAGGAACCGCCTTGTTTAAATCGGCGATTCCCAATTCGCCGTTGCGTGCTCGCCTCCTAGCCATGCGTGCGCGAATCGCCGTTTATACATGGCGATTCGCATTACGCTGCCACTCTGCAGCAGTAAATGTACACGAGCCGGTCTTTAACCAGTTAAAAAAGAAGAAAAAGACAATATATATATAAATATACAGTATGTCACAAAAGTAAGTACACCCCTCACGTTTTCGTACATATTTTATTTTATCTTTTCATGTGACAACACTGAAGAAATGACACTTTGCTACAATGTAAAGTAGTGAGTGTACAGCTTGTATAACGGTGCAAATTTGCTGTCCCCTCAAAATAACTCAACACACAGCCATTAATGTCTAAACTGCTGGCAACAAAATTTTAGCAAAGTGTCATTTCTTCAGTGGTGTCACATGAAAAGATTAAGAATAAAATATTTACAAAAATGTGAGGGATGTACTCACTTTTGTGAGATACTGTATATATATATATATATTGTGGGAGATTAGCTTGTGGGGATCATCTTTTCTGAGGAAAATAGTCAGCGTGCAGGCAACTTTCTTTAAAATCTGGCGGGTTGCCAGGGTTATTTAGAAAAAAGGTTTGCAGGTTAAAAACAAACAAAACAGAAAATAAGTCCTTGCCGTCCGGCACTAAACTAGACAGTATAGTTTCCTCACTATACAGTGTGGGGCCAGCCCCCGACACCTACAAAACAAAAGCCGTAATGCAAACCTTGTCTTTTTTAAGTCCAAACAAACACAGAGCTCCCTCAGATTCCCCTCTGAGTTCCAGGTCAGAGCTAGCGTGTGTTCTCTACCTGGTTATTTAAGCCACCTTCTGGTGGACTCCAGTGGACCACAAACTGTGAACTGGAATCAACCTTGCCACAGTGGCTGGCAAAATCCAGCCCGGACTCCATACGAGGCGACAAGTAGCGTACGTCTACCACTTCGCCTCGCACACCATCACAATATATATATACACACACAGTATATATACTGTATACACACACAATATTATTATTTATATTTTGTTATTTAATAAATTGTAAATGTTATTTTTGAATTAAAATGATTTATTTAACTCCGCCATGGCCGGTCCCAAGCCCGAGCTGCGAAAGGAGGAGGGTTGAGTGCTATGACAGCAAACCACTCATATACCCCCCGGATTGTTGTAAAAAATGTTTATTCAAATCTTTATCAGTTATTTAAATTTTATATATATAGTATATTTATATATATACACACACACACATACACTGTATATATTAAATATAAAGCCAGTGACATGTCCTGCCAGCGCAGCGCGGTGTGATATATTGTATTGTGGGGTGGAGGAGTATTGCTCAGAGCTGTATACTGCCCCCAGTGACACAGAGTATATTCCTCTATAATTGCTCAGTGCCTGACCGTCCCCGGCTGTAATTTGGGTGATGACGTTGATGGTGAAATTATTACTTTCTACACAACTGATTGCTGTGTGTGAGCTGAGCTCTGCCAGGGCCACCAGGAGGAAATCCCCTCGGAGGGCCGAGTCAGCGCCTGGCTTTGCCAACAAAGGGTTAAAGCAATGTTTGCATGTTGAACTCCCCTCCTGACCCCCGTCCCTGGGGACAATTACAAACTTTGCAACCCCCTGTAGTTAAAGCTGAACTTTAGAAAAACAGCTAAAAGTAGATGTATATAAGGGAGCTGTGTTATCTGTCAGCCTTGTGTCCGGACTTTTCTCTTAAATCTGACCTCCGTCCTCCCCTCCAGTCATGTACAGGTGTACAGGCTCCTCTGCTGGATTGAAACGGCTTCCTCAGATTTCACTGCACACTGTGAGCTACTCACCATGTTCATTAGAAGCTGCAGCGGGTCACATAGAGCCCCTCCTCATTTCCTGGCTTAAGGACACCCAACATCATCTAGCTCTTTCCTACCCAACCTGACTGTCCCTGGCGACACCCCTTTCATTCATTGGATTTCAGTTCCTTCAATCGTGGAGGCTCAGCATCAAATGTGGGCAGCCTGCATGCAAATACACCTGCTGGGTTCACACTGCCGTGTGGAGCGGCTCACAGCCGGGCGTTCAGTGTGTCCCTGTTCACTGTTTCAGGTCTCATTTTGGTCTGAATTTTTGGCCGAATTCGGACCTGAAATGGACTCCTGTGCAATTCGCTCCGGAGCGGCTCTGGAGATGTGTGAACTGGCTCCATTGAGAGCCAGCCGGTCACAGTCTCCTGACATGCGAATTGGATGGGGGGGAAATCCACTTCCTCTTCCCAATACCGTGAACCCAACCTTAGTCTATGGATAGAGAAAATTCCAGAAAGCCGCACTCCAAAAATGCTTATTTATTGTAGATAAAAATCCATACAGTACACAGATAGAGCAAAAAAGCTAACGCGTTTCACACCCTTCTCACGAGCGCTTACTCATAGCTGTAGCTATGAGTAATCTTACTCATTGAGCAGCTATTTTGCTCTATCTGTGTACTGTATGGATTTTTATCTACAATAAAGAAGCATTTTTGGAGTGCGGCTTTCTGGAATTTTCTCTATCCATTCACGGTTTCCACGCCGAGCCAGCACCCACAGGATCACAGGTGTCTTGTTTAGGACCTCTTCCTCTGCAGCGGGTATCCTACAACCTTAGTCTATGTTTAGGGCAAGCGGGCCGTGCTTCATATACCTGTATAGTCCAAAAACATTTTTATTTTGTAATGGACTGCACCTTTAAATCCTGCACGGAGGCTCGTAGTTGCTGCTAAATTTCTCGAATTCTGTCTTCGGAAATCTCGGCCAGGTTCCATCCAGCCGGCGTAGCTGACAATGTTTAGAATTTGTATTCCTAACCCCACCTGAAGCTGCCTTCTGTGTACCGATTAACAGGGCGGCATGTAGGTGCATGTTAACAGTCCCGTATTAGCTATGCTAACTGAAAGAACAGGCACCAAGGGGACTAAAGTTCCCCTCATTAAAACTTTCACAAGCACTAAGATCAGGGATCCTGGCCAATGCGGCAGCTGCCGATGAACACACATGCTTGAATTGTAATGATTTAATTAGAGATTTTCCGAAACAATGGATCGCGCTGCAATGGCAAGGTTACTCTCCTCTCCCATTCAGAAGAGGAGACACATCCAACGTTATTTACATAAAAATGTTATATTCAGACATAAAGCTGATCTCTAAGCAGATGATTAAGACACAAATTAATCAATTAGAGCAGAAATAAAGCCAAAAATAATTATGAAATGAATCGCCCCCCGTGGTACTTTTTCCTGCCACTAGATGCCCTTAGTCTGATGGTCAGCATCATTCAAAGGGATCAGGGTCCCCATTGGATAGTCCCTGCTTATTTATAGGGGGATCTGGATGGCCCACACCTGCAAAGTGGGTGTGAAAGGTGGGCCACACATTTTTAGAGTTAGGGTCTAGGCAGGATCAACACTTAAAGTGGGTGTAATTTGGGCAGACCCATTCGGAAAGTGGGCTGTAAAAATGCAGACTGTTGGAGGAGCTAAGAGTTTCCCCGGGATCCAGAACCATAATCTTTGTGAGTATTGCTCTGGATGGTTCAAGCCTGCAAAGTGGGTGCGAAGGGTGGGCCACATATATTTAGAGTTTGGGTCCGGGCAGGACCAACACTTAAAGTGGGTGTGATTTGGGCAGACCCACCCAGAAAGTGGGCTGTAAAAATGCGGACTGTTGGAGGAGAGGATCCAGGACCATAATCTTTGTGAGTATTGCTCTGGATGGCTCGAGCCTGCAAAGTGGGCATGAAGGGTGGGCCACAGATATTTAGAGGTGAGGTCTGGGCGGGACAAACACTTAAAGTGGGTGTGATTTGGGCACGCCCACCCGGAACTTGGGCTGGCAAAATGCAGACTCTTGGTGGAGATAACCGTTTCCCCAGTATCCATCAGAATTTCCAGTACAGACCTTAGATGGGGACATCACCAAACTCTTGTTGGTTTGGCCTGCCCAGGGCTAATAGAAGGTTCAGTTTTCCATTATTGAAACTTGTAGGCACAAGGAGGTCAACTGTCCAGTTTTCCAGGACAGCCTCACATCTTGGCCCTCCACCCTGATGAGGTTATGTCCTGGGCCATGTCCTGTGATCACAGCATCATCCATATTTGGGTTACTGCACATGCACAGTAAATCAAAAGGGGCATTAATTGCAGGGCCCTGATGGGATCAGACTCCATAATTATGAAATTAATCGCCCTGTGGTACTTTGTTCTGTCACTAGATGTCCTCAGTCTGATGGCCAGCATCATTCAAAGGGATTAGGGCCCCCAGTGGGTGGTCTCTGCTTATTGATAGGTGGGACGTGAAGGTTGGGCCACACATATTTAGAGGTTAGGCCTTGGAGCGATCAACACTTAAAGTGGGTGTGACTTGGGCACACCCACCCAGAACGTGAGCTGGCAAAATGCAGGATGTCAACTGTCCCAGTGTTCCAGGATCCAGGATCTTGGTATTTATTGCTCTCCCAGCTCCATTTCTCCTCCTCATCAGATGGAGGCATTGCCAAGGTCTTGCTGGTTTGGCCTGTCCATGGCTGGAAGAGGGCCCACATGTCCATCATTGAAGCTTGAAGGCACACAACCAATAAAGGATGTCAATTTTTCCAGGACAGCCTCACATCTTCTGGTCCCTGGCTCAAATCTGTTAAGTGGGCGTGAAGGGTGCCCCACACATTTTTAGAGGCATGGTCTGGATGGGATTGGCCCTTAAAGTCGATGTGGCTTGGGCATGCCCAACCAGATAGTGAGGTAGCAAAATGCAGACTGTGGGTAGAGTTACCAGTTTCCCCAGGATCCAGAACCATCATTTTGGTGAGTATTGCTCTCCCAGCCCTAGATGTCCTCCTCGTTAGCATTTCCTGTATCAATGCTGACCTCAGATGGAGACATCATCAAGCTCTTGTTGGTTTGGCCAGCCCAGAGCTGAAAGAGGGTCCAGATTTCATCACTGGAGCTTGTAGGCACACAACCAATAGCACCTAAAGGATATGTACTCTGCTAAGGGCATTTCTTGGCATAAAACATTTTCTGGCTTTATTAGTTCTAACCCAGCAAAGAATATTGTGGCTGTGTTAATATATTTCTATGGGCGGGTTAACGACTGTACAGAGAAAAACACTTCTCTGCCACCAATAGGCAGAAGCCTACTGTGCCTAACCATGCGACCAGTCCTGCCAGGAAATACTTCCATCCTGGGGTTTTGTAGAAGTTCTGAGAAAAGAACCAGCCAAAAAGAAACAGATCACTGACTCCAGACTATTTTACTTTATACTATTTCACTGAATGTACCTAAATATTAACCCATTACATTCAAATGGTCTCACATCCTTCAATTGATATATTGAACTTGGTGGAACTTTATCTGCATTTTTTTGCTTCGGTTGAATGAAGAAATCATTATGAGGCCTGACAAAAAGAAGCCAGCATGATTAGTGGTGGGCAGACGTTGAATACAATCACCAAGCTCTATGCAAATTGAGTTATATAATACAGCAGGAACATATTTTCCGGATACAAATGGTTCTCATTATGTAAAAAAGCCTCCTATGCTTTACCCACAATCAAATCCACAATCTCTGGACGCTGAAACTTATATTTTCCTGTTAACAGAAGACAAATCCCATCTGTCTGATGTATGATAAGCCGAGATCGAAGGACATTTAAGGAAGAACTCTGGTAAAGGACGGCTGCACTTTAGTTTGTTAGAGACCCCAAAATAGTTAAAAGCTGAACTCCAGGCAAGTGGTCCATGACACTGATAAAGCTGAATTTTTACATAGTTACATTGGCTCAGCTTGAACCAATGTAACCATGCAATTTTTGAGTATTTTTTTGCCCGCAGTGTGCAAAAGCAGAATGCCATAAGTGAACCAGTAGAGTGTATCTAAACACACATAAAAAAGGTGCACTACGGAGTGCCACATGGTCCACTTGTTAGGAACAGGTTCTGAACCCACAACCTATGCTGCTTCTGGCAGTAGCTCTTCTTGCTGGGCCAACTGAGATGTCAAACAGCATCCTGTCTGATTCCTTGGATAATCTTGCCTTGTTTCTGGTGAACCTTGAACCCTTTGCTCCTTCCATGAACTTCCTATTTAAGCCATGCCTTTGCACTTCCTGTTTGCCAGATTATTGTGCTCTCTCCAGCCAATATCTTGCTCCTTTGTGTACCTGCAGCTGTCAAAACTTCCCTACCACTCATTACCGACCTTCAGGAGCTTTGGTGAATGCAGATTAGTGCTTAGACCACGTAAACCTGCGTTATCCACCAGGGTGACCTATTGTGTACTCATCTTGCTGGTTGGTGGGAGCCTCTCTACTGCTATAGCTACTGGTCTCCGAGACTGTCCCCTGACTGTGACAACTCTCCTGTAGAGGAAAGACCCTTCCCTGACCCCCTGGGGTGCAAGACTCCCAACTGGAGAAAGATTTGTGCACTGGTCCAAATCATTTGTTGGAGAGGGAATATGGTGTGGGGTTGTTTTTCAGGGGTTGGGCTTGGCCCCTTAGTTCCAGAGTAGGGAACTCTCAGCATACCAAGACATTTTGGCCAATTGCATGCTTCTAACTTTGTGGGAACAGTTTGGGGTTGGCCCCTTCCTGTTCCAAAATGACTGCACAGTAGTGCACAAAGCAAATTCCATAAAGACATGGGTGAGCGAGTTTGGGTTGGAGGAACTTGGGTCCTGAGTTCAACCAGACAGAACAGCTTTGGGATGAATTAGAGCGGAGACTGCGAGCCAGGCCTTCTCGTCCAACATCAGTGCCTGACCTCATAAATGCACTTCTGGAAGAATGGTCAAACATTCCCATAGACACTCCTAAACCTTGTGGACAGCCTTCCCAGAAGAGTTGAAGCTGTTATAGCAGCAAAGGGTGGGCCAACTCAATATTGAACCCTACAGACTAAGACTGGGATGCCATTAAAGTTCATGTGCGTGTTAAGGCAGGTGGCCCAATACTTTTGGCAATATAGTGTGTATAACCCATAGTTTGTGGACTCTATAACTTTCCTACAGACTAAATAATAAACACGGATTTGGGTTATTTTCACCAAAGAAACTTAGTACAATACATTTCGGCCTAAATTTATGAAGAAAGATTATTATTTATTTATTTGCAACATTTTATACCAGAAACTATGTAGGTTTTTTTCAAAATTCTCACTCTTTTTTTGGGTTATTTAGCAAAAAATAAAAAAGCCCAGTGGATTAAATGCCACCAAAAGGAAGCTCTAGTTGTGTGAACAAAATGATAAAAATGTCACATGGGTACAGTGTAGCATGACCGCGCAATTGTCATTGAAAGTGTGACAGCGCTGAAAGCTGAAAATTTTCCCGGGCAGGAGGTGGGAGCATATTGAAGTGGTTAATAAAGTCTTCTCCTGTGCACTGCACTTAGTTGGCGCCTTCTGCTGTTTCCTTTGGAATGCCCCCTGACATTTATTGGAATAAAGTTGTATTTGGACCCCTTGTGGTGTGACACTTCAATTCACATTTTTGTTACATTATCCAGAATACCGTCGCCAATAAAATTCTAAAAGCCGGTGATGAAAGGTAGTCATCAGCAAACTAACCCTGCTGATTACTAAGATGCTATTACGTAACGGACACAATGGAAGCAAGTTCTGCCTCGTGTGACAGCAAATTCCACAGTGGTTAGGTGGTAAGTAGTTATAAGGCTCTTCTGCGTCCCCCAAGGACACAACATACAGGATACAGCGCTGATTAATGCATGCCGATGTTCCGAATACGCCGAGGGTGCCGGATCATATAATACCTAACCAGAACCCGGAATGTATGATCATAGAACATGGGATCAGAACATTCCACAATACCAGACAACAGGCAGACACCATTCAATTACTCAATATCCAGAAATACGGGGGGAAAGCTGAAAAAACACTCTTACAATTAATTGCAGGGCCATCTTTAATATTGATTGGACCCTGGGCAAACATATTCTTTGGCCCTCCTGAATGTACTTATCAACTATTTGGGGACAGTGCAGGGCTCTTTTGGGAAGCTTTTTCCCTCATTTCGCATCAGGACAGGAAGTGATGAGAAATGTCTCCAATGGGGACACAGACAATAATAAAAACAAAATATTAGTGGGGAGGGGGTTAGGACCTGTGACAATGTTTCTATTTCTGCCTGTGCCTTCCTGTCAATGTGCATCAATACAATGGCTTGCACAGATCATCTCTAATCACCTCTATGATCTTGGAGGACCGGAGTGATGTCATGACTTCACTTCCAATCAAGGGCGGAAGTAAACTTTTTTTTTCTTTTTTTTTTGAAGGCGGGACCTAACCTTCACTTCAGTACTGTAGTGAGGCCAGGAGGTTCTAGTATCTCCACTAATCTCTACTAGACACGTTCGGTAACATAACTACGTGTAACTGTCCTTCCGTGTCCGTCTTTATCTTTGTAACAGTGTCCAGGATTGGGGGAGGGGTGATTATAAAACAAAAATAATAACAGACACAGGGGTAACCTCTGTAAAGAGTAGTGAAGGACAGGACTACGCTTTACTCCCTTTTTCGAAGGGTTTTCTCGGGACGTGACAGGGGTTTATCAACTATTCATGTAAGTCCTCCCGGTTTCTTATACAAACGGGTCCCAGGTTAGTTATAATTTCTACCGGG
>BLSH010427532.1:257872-276758 GCA_018402905.1 Glandirana rugosa | reverse complement strand
GGAACACAGTTAACCCCTTCGAGAGCCCTGCAGGTTAACCCCTTCGAGAGCCCTGCAGGTTAACCCCTTCCCTGCCAGTGACATTTACACAGTAATTAGTGCATTTTCATAGCACTGATCGCTGTATAAATGCCAATGGTCCCAACAAAGTGTTAGAGTGGTCCGACATGTCCGCCGCAATATCCCATTCCCTCTAAAAATTGCAGATCGCTGCCATTACTAGTATAAAATAAAAAAACTAAAAACCCCATAAATTAATTTTCATTGTTCGTAAACGCGGCAACTTTTGTGCAAACCAATCAATAAACGCCCATTGCGATTTTTTTTTTTTTTTACCAAAAATATGAGGAAGAATATAAATCGGCCAAAACCAATGAAATAATTATTTATTAATATATATATATATATATATATATATATATATATATATATATATTTTTTTTTTTTTTTTTGGATTTGTATTTTAGCAAAAAGTAAGAAATTTTTTTTTTTTTTTTTTTAATTTGCAAAATTGTCGTTTTTTATTTGTTTATAGCGGTGATCAGAAATGAGGCAGAGGGGATCAAATACCACCAAAAGAAAGCTCTATTTGTGGGAAAAAAGGACGCAAATTTCGTTTGGGTACAACGTCGCACGACCGCGCAATTGTCTGTTAAATTGACGCAGCGCCGAATTGCAAAAAGTGCTCTGGTCCTAAAGTGGGAATTCCTTCCGGGGCTGAAGTGGTTAAAAGACGTGTAGTGTCCAACAACCACTAACTATGAGCTATAAATTTAATATATATATACCAGCAACTGTGTGATATTAAAGATCTAATAATTACTGATAAGTCCCAGATTAAACTCAGCATGCAGTATAATCACATAACATCCAGCATCCAACAATAAAAAAAATGCATTGATAAAATGCAAATAATTAACAACCAATTGTCCAAGTTGTGTGCACCACATGACTT
Organism: Glandirana rugosa; assembly: GCA_018402905.1. Taxonomy (NCBI): domain Eukaryota; kingdom Metazoa; phylum Chordata; class Amphibia; order Anura; family Ranidae; genus Glandirana; species Glandirana rugosa. The sequence goes on along the minus strand of BLSH010427532.1, from coordinate 275,803 downwards.
TGCAAACCCAGGTGTTCTCTTGTGACGTCATCACTATGCTGTACTTAGCAAGCAGAGTTGTGGGAGGGGCCAAGCAGACTCCATCCACTACAGGAGGGGGGGCGGAGACAAGACCAATCATCCTGCCCAAGGAGAGAGAGTAGAGCTGTGGGAGGGGCCAAGCAGACTCCACCCACTACAGAAAACCACAGGAGAGGGCGGAGATGAGACCAGTCACTCTGCACAACGGTAGAAGGCAGCAGTGAGCGGTCTTTATTACAGGAAGCTCCTGCACAGAGGAAAAATGGTCCAAAAAGGATTGGTTAATCCAGCAATCCAATCTGATCGGAGGCACCTACCTTAACCGCTCGTCTTTTATCGATGCAGTCGGAACTCTCACACACCAGAACCTTCTCCTCGGTCGCCGCCCGTTCATCTACAAATAGAAATATGCAAATTATCTTAGAGAATAGAATTGTCCAGATTCTCACTTATAAAACTGGGTCAGAGGAGAAATGATGTTGCCCATGGCAAGGTTTCAGTTTATAACCTGACCCAATTGGCTGTTATTAACCCCCCCCCCCCCACATGGCTCTTCCTATGGAGGAGGGACGTTCGTCATTTTATCGTTTTTATATACAAAGGTCAGTGAACCTGCCCTCCTCACCTACAGCACCCCGGCCACCAGACCTGCACCGTCCTCTCATTGGACCTTTTGCATAAAACCGGAACGCTGTGCTGCTCATTGCCACACTATCAGTGGAACCCATAGAGAGCATTGTAGGCTGCTTGTGACAGATTCATGTACCCGGAGCACCTACTGAACTCATCATACTACAGTAAGTCGTCTCATCATACTACAGTAAGTCGTCTCAGGACCACACAAGACCTTTATCAGGAGTCCTGTATGACATCCCATGAGTGACGAGGGGTCTGCATGACCCTGAATCCCTGCAATTGCACTTATTGTAATACAATCGCTTTTTTATTGGACTTTTATGTGGATCTATGGTGTGCTGGCAACATAGACTTTTTCTACATTGACACTGGTTAACCAGCTGTGCATTACGTACCCCTGACCCCTGTACTCTGTACATTACTAACTCCTGACCCCTGCACTCTGTACATTACTAACTCCTGACCCCCGCACTCTGTACATTACTAACTCCTGACCCCCGCACTCTGTACATTACTAACTCCTGACTCCCGCACTCTGTACATTACTAACTCCTGACCCCTGCACGCTCTACATTACTAACTCCTGACCCCTGCACTCTGTACATTACTAACTCCTGACCCCTGCACTCTGTACATTACTTACTCCTGACCCCTGCACTCTGTGCATTACTAACTGCTGACCCCTGCACTCTGTACATTAACTCCTGACCCCTGCACTCTGTACATAACTTACTCCTGACCCCTGCACTCTGCAAATTACTTACTCTTGACCCTTATACTGTTGTGCATTACAAGCCCCTGGCCCTTGTAATCTGACCATTACTTACTCCTAAGCCCTGTCCACTTTGTGCATTACCTACTCCTGACCCCTGTACTCTGTGCTTTACTTACTCCTGACCCCTGCACACTGTGCTTTACCTATTCCTGACCCCTGCACTCTTTCTGTAACGCACTCCTGACCCTGCACTCTGTGTTTTATGTACTTTTGACCCAGAGCAGATTAGGCTCAGGTTTAATGTAAGCATACCCTTTTAAGTCCCTCTCACTGACAGTACAATTTGGCCACACCCACCAATCGACGCAGCACACGTTGTGAGCCGCCAATAGCCCTGCCCTTGTCCAGTCCCTCTCTCAACCCTATTCGAAACATGGGTGGTCAGCAGGGCGTCCTTAGATTTAATTTTGAAAATCTGGTTATCTTACATTTAGTGACTTCAATAACGTTAACATTTTTTATATATATATATACACAGTATATCACAAAAGTAAGTACACTCTTCACATTTTTGTAAATATTTTATTCTATCTTTTCATGTGACAACACTGAAGAAATGACACTTTGCTACAATGTAAAGTAGTGAGTGTACAGCTTGTATAACAGTGTAAATTTGCTGTCCCCTCAAAACAACTCCACACACAGCCATTAATGTCTAAACCACTGGCAGCTAAAGTGAGTACACCCCTAAGTGAAAATGTCCAAATTGGGCCCATGGTGGCCACCATTATTTTCCAGCACGGCCTTAACCCTCTTGGGCATGGAGTTCACCAGAGCTTCACAGGTTGCCACTGGAGTCCTCTTCCCCTCCTCCATGAGGACATCACAGAGCTGGTGGATGTTAGAGACATTGCGCTCCTCCACCTTCCGTTTGAGGAGCCCCACAGATGATCAATAGGGTTTAGGTCTGGCGATGCTTGACCAGTCCATCACCTTTACCCTCAGCATCTTTAACAAGGCAGTGGTCGTCTTGGAGGTGTTTGGGGTCGTTATGTTGGAATACTGTCCTGCGGCCCAGTCTCTGAAGGGAGGGGATCCTGCTCTGCTTCAGTATGTCACAGTACATGTTGGCATTCATGGTTCCCTCAATGAACTGTAGCTCCCCAGTGCCGGCAGCACTCATGCAGCCCCAGACCATGACACTCCCACCACCATGCTTGACTGTAGGCAAGACACACTTTCTTTGTACTCCTCACCTGGTTGCCACCACACACGCTTGACATCATCTGAACCAAATACGTTTATCTTGGTCTCATCAGAGCACAGGGCATGGTTCCAGTAATCCATGTCCTTAGTCTGCTTGTCTTCAGCAAACTATTTGCAGGCTTTCTTGTGCATCATCTTTAGAAGAGGCTTCCTTCTGGGACGACAGCCTTGCAGACCAATTTGATGCAGTGTGCTGTGTATGGTCTGAGCACTGACAGGCTGACCCCCCCACACCTTCAACCTCTGCAGCAATGCTGGCAGCACTCATACATCTATTTCCCAAAGACAACCTCTGGATATGACGCTGAGCACTGCACTAAATTCTTTGGTCGACCATGGCGAGGTGCTGTTCTGAGTGGAACCTGTCCTGTTTAACTGCTGTATGGTCTTGGTCACTGTGCTGCAGCTCAGTTTCAGGGTCTTGGCAATCTCCTTATAGCCTAGGCTATCTTTATGTAGAGCAACAATTCTTTTTTCAGATCCTCAGAGAGTTCTTTGCCATGAGAAGTCATATAGAACGTTCAGTGACCAGTATGAGAGAGTGAGAGTGATAACACCAAATTTAACACACCTGCTCCCCATTCATAACTGAGACCTTGTAACACTAACGAGTCACATGACACCAGGCAGGGAAAATGGATAATTGGGCCCAATTTGGACATTTTCACTTAGGGGTGTACTCACTTTTGTTGCCAGTGGTTTAGACATTAATGGTTGTGTGTTGAGTTATTTTGAGGGGACAGCAAATTTACACTGTTATACAAGCTGTACACTCACTACTTTACATTGTAGCAAAGTGTCATTTCTTCAGTGTTGTCAGATGAAAAGATAGAACAAGATATTTACAGAAATGTGAGGGGTGTACTTACTTTTGTGAGATACTGTGTATACTGCATAAGAAACAGTGTGATGCGGTCAGACAGCACATTGCCCCGCCCCTCACGCTTCAACAAATGCTTGTCTGCACCAGTGGTGTATTTAGGTTTTGTGCTGCCCTAGGCCTGACTAAACTCGTGCCCCCCTCCAAAGTTGTGGAATGCCGGCTGCCCGCACAAGAACTCATTGGTTGGTGTCTGCCGCCTGGGCCCTTTGGGACGCCTGGACCCCCACATATGTATGGGATGCCCCCTCTAAAGGCGGCCCTGCCTGTATTATCATACTGGCAGAATTAAAAGTGAAAGCCAGCGGGGACTTTTTTCGTGCTGCCCCCCTGCAAAGTGCCGCCCTAGGCCTGGGCCTTGTTGGCCTAGGCCAAGATACAGCGTTGGTCTGCACACGAAAACCCTAAACCGGCCATTCATTAGTAGAATTCCTTTTTAAAACGTTTATATTTTGAGAAAGTTAATTCGATTTTCTAGCGGTAATTGGGGGTCAAATCAGCATTCCTTTTTTTTTTTTACTGCAGCGACGAGAAAAGGAAAGGCGCAGGATGGAATGATATCGGTGGATGTGGTTTTTCCGTTAGTGAAAGTTCATTCCAAAATCGAATGTTAAAAAGCGAACTATTTTGAAGTCCTTTGGAACAGCAGTCATCGAATGCACCAATCAGAATGTTTGTAGGAACGTTCCTTCGAAAATCTATTAGTGTGTGGGCAGCTAAAGGAGGAACTAAACCCTCCTCTCCTTTACAGCCAAGGAAGCTGCCATCTTAGCCCTCTGTTTGATCTGCAGTTACCATGCCGCTGCACGTGTGATCAGTTATGACCCCAGACATTTGATGGCTTGACAGTTCAGTTGAGAGCACAAGCAACTGTGACAGTTATCATTCCCGGCATGCCTTGGCTGTAACTGTTTTGGGAAATGGGTAAATCGATGGGTTTAGTTCCGCTTTGAGGCTGCATTCACAGCTAGGCGTGCTGCGTTTTCATGCTGTGTGCATAGTGCAGCCTATCTGTTTCAATGGCCCGCCCTACGTGTGTCAAAATAGCGCATTTTGTTTTGTGTGTGTTGAGTCTTACGCATTATTCCATGTAGAAAAACGCATGTCTGCTGACATGTGGGGGTGACAGGTCAGTGTGGGGGTGACAGCGATGGGGTGCGATGCTACGCCGTGCACGTTTGTCCCTGATGTCTGCAGCTACATTGTTGGTCGTATCCAACCAACAATGCGACGTGCAAAAGTCTAATGTAACAGCCAATCAGAATTGTCTTTCCCATAAGATGCTCGCTGCAGGAACTCAGCGCACTCAGCCTTGCGCTGAACTGAATTAAAAATTGTAGAGCAGAGACCATGCATGCGGTGATTTATACAAATAATATAAATAGCAACGTCACAAATGAAATCTGTCCGGTTTCAATAAATACGGTGCATTCTCTGTACACAGTAGCCCATAGCAACCAGACTGCAGCAAGCTGCTGAGATGAATCTTAGCTGGTTGCTATGGATACGGTGCATTCGCTGTACACAGTAACCCATAGCAACCAGACTGCAGCAAGCTGCTGAGATTAATTCTAACTGGTTGCTATGGATACGGTGCATTCTCTGTACACAGTAACCCATAGCAACGAGACTGCAGCAAGCTGCTGAGATGAATTCTGGCTGGTTGCTATGGATACGGTGCATTCGCTGTACATAGCAGTGATATGCAGTCTAGTTGCTATGGGTTTCCATGTACAAAGAATGCACTATATCCATAATAACCAGTTAGAAACCATCTCTGCTGCTCGCTACTGTCTGGTTGTTATGGGTAACTAAGATTAAGTCTAACTGGTTGCTATATATACAGAGCATTCTCTGTACACAATAACCCATAGCAACCAGACGGCAGCAAGCTTCTATGTACAGAGAATGCATCATATCTATAGAAACCAGCCAGAATTTATCTCAGCAGCTCACTGCAGTCTGGTTTCTATGGGTTACTGTGTACAGAGAATGCACTGTATTCCATAGCAACCAGTAAGAATTCATCTCAGTAACCCATAGCAACCAGACTGCAGCTCCCTGCTGAGATAAATTCTGCCGTCAGGTTGCTATGGGTTACTGTGTACAGAGAATGCACCGTATATATAGCAACCAGTTAGAATTCATCTCAGCAGCTAACTGCAGTAAAATGCAGTCTGGTCGCTATGGGTTACTGTATACAGAGAGTGCACCAATATCTATAGCAACCAGATAAACTTAATCTTAGTAACCCATAACAACCAGACGGCAGCGAGCTGCTGAGATGGATTCCAACCGGTTGCTATGGATATGTTGCATTCTCTGTACATGGTAACCCATAGCAACCACACCGCAGCAAGCTGCTGAGAGTAATTCCAACTGGTTGCTATGGATACAGCACATTTGTTATGCATAGTAACCCATAGCAACCAGACTGCAGCTCGGTGCCGAGATACAGTCTGGTTGCTATGGGTCACTGAGATGGATTCTCACTGGCTGCTATAGACACGGTGCATTCTCTGTACACGGTAACCCATAGCAACCACACTGCACCAAGCTGCACAAATTAATTCTGACTGGTTAGTATAGATACAGCGCCTTCGTTATGCACAGTAACCCATAGCAACCAGCAGTGTTGCCAACTTCCCGCAGCATTTTTTACTGGCAAAACATGGGAAATTTACTGGCAGAGCACATTTTTTTACTGGCAACCTGAAAAATAACAACTCCTATTAAAAACTAAGACAATTGATATTGAAACACAACATGGAAACACTGACAATACCCATATCAAGTAGTTTGCCCGGTTTACACTTAAAAAGTCAGCACAGCATGAGAAATTATCAGATCCGGATATTTATAGACAGTTCTAAAAATCACTGATTTTTACAACCTGTCAGTAAATTTACTGGCGGTTGGCAACACTGGCAACCAGGCTGCAGCTCAGTGCCGAGATACAGTCTGGTTGCTATGGGTCACTGAGATGGATTCTCACTGGCTGCTATAGACACGGTGCATTCTCTGTACACGGTAACCCATAGCAACAAGACTGCAGCAAGCTGCTGAGATGAATTCTAACTGGTTGCTATGGATACGGTGCATTCTCTGTACACGGTAACCCATAGCAACCAGACTGCAGCAAGCTACTGAGATGAATTCCATGTGGTTGCTATGGGATACGGCTGCCATTGTGCCGTCTTATTCAGGCAAAGAAAACGATGTGTGGACGTCTCATAATGAGTGTAATAATAATAATGATGGAGGTGGATGGAGGACAGGAGACGGCCATCTCTCCTCCAGGCGGCGGGACGCACAGAACGCACAGCTCGGCCGCTCAGACTCACCCATCGATGAGCGTCCGTCGGGAGATAATTGCAGAATCCTCCGTCAGCCGCAGAGCCGGAGATGCCACCAGCGGGACGTGTTTTGTCTGCGGCGGTGAAGCGGATATAGAACGGCGAGGAGATTCAGCCGCCGTTCCCCGTCACACGCGCATTCACAGGCAGAGCGAGGAGAAAAAAAAAAAACACGACTTAAAGGTAAACTCCAAATTTAACCCTCGCCGCCGGAGTCATCGAATTGCATTTCTGAAGCCTCGCCAACGCCTGTCAACGCTCTGCGCTTAGTGTCGCGTCACAAGGGTCGCATTCGCATCGCTTTGCATTGCGTCACGCCAAAATGTTATGGCTCAGCTGCCCAATTTTACCACCCCCCCTCAGCTGTCCATCTAGAAGAGCACTTAAAGGGCATTCACAGGTATGTAAAAATTCAAAGTGCGCCTAAACGACCCTCTGATCCTCCGACATCTCATACGACGCGTCCCTTAGGCCCCTTTCACACTTGTGCAACCTGAAAGTCGCATGATTTTGCCACTATTTTTATGCAATGCCTGTGTAATCCTGAGGTCTATGGACCTCAAGTTGCATCAAAGTCGTGCAGTGGCTTGAAGTCGCACAGATATGAACGGCACTCATTGGAAACCATGGGGTACGACTTGTCATGCGACTTTACAGCTCCCAGCTGCACAAGTGTCAAAGGGGCGCTAGTGGCTCATTAACGCTTTGGCGCTGCGGAAACTCGCAGGTTAGCGAAACGCATATTACATTCGCTGCCATTCATTTTAAGGATGCGCACTGCAACATACGGCATCATAGAACGTTAGAACCTCTGATGTTTTTTGGGCGGGGTGTTTTGGTGCATGAACGCGGCGCAGATTAACAAACGACGTAACACCATGCAATAATTAAAGTGAGCTCCCCTGGGGCCCATTCATGCCATGCGCATCGTGGCGCTCATTTATTCTGAATGGCACTTGGCGCACGTGCGTTGCATGCTGCCGGAACGCAGGGCATGCAGCAGTTTTTGGGAGCGCGCTGTAGGCACTTCCGCCCCCTGTGTCCCTCTTAAATCCTCCCTTCGGCCTCCCCTCCAGTATTGCACAGCTGCATCTGCTCCTCTCCTGGACTGAAACGGCTTCCTCTGATTTCACCGCACACTGTGAGCTTCTCACCATGTGCATTAGAAGCTGCAACCAGTCAGAGAGAGAGCCCGCCCTCATTTCCTGGCTGGAGGACTCCCAGCATCATCTAGCCTGACCATCCCTGGCCCCGCCCTTTTTATTGATTGGACTTCAGTCAAGTGTGGGCGGTCTTTATCAACATACAGCCTGCCTAGGAACGCCCAATTCCCCAGACGTCTGACATCCATCAAGGCATTTCGATATTTGCATAACTCCTCCCAAGAGCCCGCCCACTGCTTACATCAGGATTGAGGAGTACTGAGGCCGGGGGTGGTGATGTTCTCAACAAGCTATGTATAGCCCTCTGCTGGCCCCTCCCACCAGCCATGATCTGCCTGCGTTGCATAGAGAAGCACAGAGACCCGGTGATGCCATCAGTGGGTCTAAATTAAATATATCTAAAAATAAAATCAAAATAAATTTAAAAATAGAATATATGGATATATATAAATAAAATAGATCTAAAAATAATACATAAACAAATCTAAATAGAGAATGTATCATTTTAAATATATGCAGTATATATATATGTTGTATTTTTAGATTTATTTATAATATATATATATATATATATATATATACACACTGGATATATATATATTTTTATTTATTTATATATATCTATATATTCTATTTTTAAATTTATTTCGATTTTATCTTTAGATACAGTATATTTACATATATATATATATATATATATATATATATATATATATATATCTCTAAACATAAAATCTAAAAATAGAATATATAGATATATATAAATAAAATAGATCTAAAAAAAAAATACAAACAAATCTAAATATAGAATATATAATTTTGTACATATATATAAAATGATATATTCTATACTTAGATTTGTTTAGATTTTATCTTTAGATAGAGTATATATATATATATATATATATATATATATATATATATATATATATATAAATAAAGTTTATATATAAAAATAAATAAATACAAAAATAAGGAATGTGATGGCAATGGAAAGGTTCTATTTATTAATTCCAATAGCATGTTTATGAGGCCCCGTTCACACCAGAGCAATGCTGCGGCATCACATTTTTAACGCGTTTTTGGAGCTGCGCCATTCATTTGAATTAGCCCCCCCCCCACACCTCTGCTCCAAAAACGAGCGATTGGAATGCAATTATAAAATATTGACACAGCAAGCACATCATGCGTTTTAGTCAGTTTTTTCATACATTTGCAGAAAAGCGTTTCTGCTGCGCCCAGTTGTGAAAGGGCCCCAATGGGGAATGGGAGGAACCGGGAAAGGCAAAATATAAGCAAATTAAGCTTCACCTTTAACCACCTGCCGACCGATCACAGTAAATACACTGCAAGCGGGTGGCAGTTACAGGCACAGCAATGCACATGTACGTTACCAGCTTCCTTCTGGGTTTGGAGCGTGCGTGATCACGCCCCCTGCTGTTATTGGACACAGCACGGGTTTGGCAGCAGATTTCTGCCAATGATTTTGGCTGAAATCATCTAGTTGGTTGTGTCCAATCACACACAAGGTTCTGTGTTTATAAACACACAGAACTCTGTGTACATAGGAACAGTGACCTGGCTGTTTCTTCTCCCTGAAAAGCAGGAAGAAAATCAGCCAGATCAGAAAGTAAAAGCAGCACACATTACACATTGTTAGAAACAAAGTTAACCCCTTGAGTGCCCCTAGATATTAACCCCCTCCCAGCCAGTCTCATTAGTACAGTGACAGTGTATACTAATTTAGTATACTATAATAATAATATTATATAACAATAATAATATATAATATAGTATAGTAGTGTAACACTGATCAGTGTTTAGTGTTACCATTGATGTCAGTGTCCCTCCCAGCAAGTGTCAGTTAGTGTCAGATTGGCCACCACCCTACCACAGTCCTACTATAAGTCGCTGATCACCGCTATTACAATATAGTGTAGTGTAAATTCCAATATACCCAGGGGCGTAACGATAGGGGTTGCAATTGCAACCGGGACCCATGGTCCATGGGGCACATGTGCCTCCCTTGTACACCTGGTTAGGAGGGATGACGGGGGTGGAATTTAGAGGACCCAATCTCCTCCATTTTCCTCTATCCAGTTTACTTGTCTTCTGCTGTTCCCAGGGTCCCTGTGAGCTTCCCTGCCCCCCCCCCCCCCACAGAGCTGTTTTCTTCCCCCCTCCTCTCTCCTGCCAGCTGCTGTAGAAGATGAGTCATGATGGAGAGATGGGAACGGGTCGGTAAATTTGTAATTTACCGGCTCCTTCCTTTTCTGAATGGACAGAGTCAGTGATTGCTACCAATTGGTTCATTCATAACTGAAGCATAGTAAACTGTTTTTACTATACTTCCGTCTCTGAATGAATGGGAGGCTCGGTACACAGCTATTCCTGTCCATTCATTCTGTGCAGCTGAGGTTACACAGATGGAGATTGAGGGCTGAGGTTTGTTTAGACCCCTGATATCTCATCAAAGCTCTCAACAGGGCTCCAAAAAAATGTAAAAATAAAATTGTAAAATAAAATGAAATGGTAAAAAAATAATAAAATTAAAATCGAAATTAAAAACTACTGACACCAGTGAGGGAACTATCAGGATTGCAAAGGTTGTAATTGTGACCGGGCCCTGGCATTTCACCACCATGGGGAGGCCCGAAGATGGCAGAAAGGGGGCCCCGCTGCAGAACTTGTGAAAGGGTCCTGCTGTGGGACCGTAATAAAGGGACTCGCGATGGGAGTAAAGGGCCCCAGGATCAGTGGGAAGAGGGAGGGGCCCTGGTCAGGGATCAGGGAGGCCTTCATAATTTCTTGCACCGGGGCCCTGAAGGTTCTAGTTACACCTCTGAATATACTGTATATCCCATAGATTGTAGACGCTATAGCTTTCACACAAACCAATTAATATACACTTATTGGGTTTTATTGTTTTTACCAAAGACTTGTAGCAGAATAAATTTTGGCCTAAAATTATGAAAAAAATAGCTTTTATTGGATAGATTTTAGAACAGAAAGTAGAAAATGATTTTTTACCATGTGTGCAAAAAAAAAAACGCAAGACGGCTCGGGTAACGAAATTTATGCGTCAAATCCAACAGAACAGATTCTACTTATTAAACGTTTCAAAATGTTTCAGTGATGTTTTCTTTTTTTTTAGAAAAAGAACGTCCGATTTTTGTTTTGGATTTTGCCGGTTAGAATACATGTTTTGCCGAGTCTTTGGCAGATGTTATTCCGCACCGTGCCGCTCGAATTAGGCCGTCTCGGTGTGTTTACCCAGATAGGAGCGCATACATTCATCACTTCCAACACAAGTGCCGTCCGTCTTCATGACTCACTCCGCTGGTGGATGAAGAGAGCTGCGGAAATCCGTTTATTGCTTCTATCCGGTGAAGACCTCCGTACAGTGCAACGCCCCTTTTCCCAGCCCCCGCTGCAGGATTGTTTTACTACCTGTTGATCCTGCCAGTAGATCCGTTATTTTTCCACTTCCTTTAACCACTTGACCTCTGGAAGGTTTTACCCCCTTCATGATCATCAGGCCATTTTTTTTTTGCCATTCAGCATTGCGCTACTTTAACTGGTAATTGCGCGGTCGTGCAACGCTGCACCCAAATTACGTTTATATCATTTTTTTCACACAAATAGAGATTTCTTTTGGTGGTTTTTAATCACCTCTGGGTGTTTTTTTTATTGTTTATTATTTATAAAACAAAAAAACAGTATTGAAGATTAGTTAAATCCCCCAAACGGTATATATTTTTTTGAAAGCAAAAACCCTGTAGAATAAAATGGTGGTCGTTCCAATTTTTTCACACATTTGTGCAAAGAATAATCGAGCGCAACAAAATACAACAATGTTAAAAATAGAACCATAGGCGTGCGCATGGGGATGTGCCAGGTGTGCCTGGGCACACCCTAATCACCCTATGTGGCACAAATTTCCCTGCTGATATTTCACCAAAGCCCCCCAATGGGGCTCCAAAGAAAATGTAAAAAATAATAAATAAGTCAAATAATAAAAATAAACAACTACTGACACCATCCACTGCTCTTCTGACACCAATCTCTGCCCTGCTGACACCATCCACTGCCCTACTGACACCAATCTCTGCCCTGTTGACACCATCCACTGCCCTACTGACACCATCCACTGCTCTACTGACACCATCCACTGCCTTACTGACAGCATCCACTGCATTACTGACACCATCCACTGCCCTACTGACACCAATTTCTGCCCTGCTGACACCGTCCACTGCCCTACTGACACCGTCCACTGCCCTACTGACACCGTCCACTGCCCTACTGACACCGTGCACTGCCCTACTGACACTGTCCACTGCCCTACTGACACCATCCACTGCCCTAATGACACCGTCCACTGCTCTACTGACACCGTCCACTGCCCTACTGACACCATCCACTGCCCTACTGACACCGTCCACTGCCCTACTGACACCCTCCACTGCCCTACTAACACCATCCACTGCCCTACTGACACCCTCCACTGCCCTACTGACACCGTCCACTGCCCTACGGACACCCTCCACTGCCCTACTGACACCCTCCACTGCCCTACTGACACCAATCTCTGCCCTACTGACACCGTCCACTGCTCTACTGACACCGTCCACTGCCATCAGTCAGGTGTTCTGCAGTGCAAGGAGAACACTGATAGGAGGAGAAAGGAAAAAGGGGGAGGGACAGAAGGACTTTTCCCTGCCCAGTCACAGAGTGTAGGGATGGTAGGAGACCTGTGAGTGAAAGTGAAACTGCATCAGAGAAAAATCGTCTCCTCTACATTGCTGTGTGGTAGAGCTGTGTAAATCCCAAGACCGGATGGACAAATACAATTTCTTGGGCATATAAATGGTTCCCTGCAGTGGCAGCCAGTGGTATTTTTTTTGGGGGGGCAGCAAGCAGTGCACAGCTGACCCCCCTGGTCAGGTCACCCGCACCTCCCCCCCGGTGGTTGGTCATCTGGCTGCAACACTTACCCTCTGGGTGACCGCTTCCCCTGCATCTCCTCTCCTAGTGTGTCCTCCCTCCATTGCTCTGCGCCCCGAGCCCACCCTATTTTTGAGCCAATTAGAGCCTCTGGCTCTAATCACGTGCTTCAAAAAAAAAAAATCCCCCATTGGAATCCATGCGTCCGGTGCCCCTATGGACGGGCTGTCACTGGTTCCCTGTTTCAGTTGTTTGCCCGAGGTTCGGCTCATTCGGAGTGAACAGTGAACATTTCTAGGATCCGTCGCCCCATTGGGGACATTTTCCCCTCAATTCCTGTCCCGGTGACACCCATACAAGACACAGAGGGAGCCGTTGTTACCAGGAGAGGCGATTAGAATTTTCAGCAATGACGGTCTCCCTATTTCTCCTACGATGGGTCTCCTTTAAATTCTTTGATGCAAACGATTTATTGTTTTGCCGCGTTCCTCTGAAGAGCATTCTAAACGCAGTTTTCCTTTTCTACTGATAACTATCCCTAAAATGCTAATAAATGACTGTGACCGGTCCATTCCTTCCACTGTTAGTCACCGCCAATAAGAAAATACTTCTTCAGATCTCTGGCTGGAAGATGGCTTGGCGTCCGCCGCCGCCGCATTCCCCTCCATAAACGCCAGATAGGAGGAATATAAATCTGTTATTACAGGTGATGACTTTTCTTTTTTCTTGGGATTTTGGGGAAAATAGTTTCTAAAAAAAAAGTCTAAATTTAGAAAGGAACAGCCATAGGCTACGAGGGCCACATACATTATCCTGACCTACCTTTCACCCGCTAAGCGGGGATTGGCTGAAGTCCCAAAAAAGGTTCCAGACCTGCAAGAATATCCTGTCATAGTGCTAGCAAGCTTCAATACACACCCATCAGCCATAACTTTATGACCAGTGACGGGTTAAGTGAATAACATTGATTATCAGCGAGAACGTAGTACCAGCACATCCAGCACTGAATGTATGTAGTATAAGGGGTGCCAGCATGTGCTGTAGGGTCTATTGATGTTGGCTGCTGGGGATCTTTTTTTGGGGGCGAGGGGGACACTATTGTTGCTTGGGAGGTCTATTTTTGCTGGCGGGGGATCTGTTGTTGCTGGGAGTCTTATGTTACGGGGGGGGGGAGTCAATTGTTGCTGGGAGGGATCTACTGTTGAGAGAGGGTTCTATTGATGCTGGCTGCCAGATGGTTTGTTGATGCTGGCTGTTGGGAGATCTTTTGTTGCTGGAGGGGTATTTTGTTGCTGTATTGGATCTATTGTTACTGGAGGGGGTTTTTATGGGGTGTTTTGTTGGAGTATCTATTGTTGCTGGGGTGATCTACTGTTGTTGGGGTATCTATTGTTTTAGGGGGATCTATTATTGCTGAAGGGGTCTATTGTTGCTGGGGTAGATCTATTGTTTGCTGGAGGGGGTATTTTGTTGTGGGGTCTATTGTTGCTAGGGGGGGTCTATTGCTGCTTGGGTAATCTATTGGTGCTGACTGCAGGGCAACTATGTTACTACTTTTCTTGTTATTACTAGCAGGAGGATCTATTGTTGCTGGGGTGGATCTATTTTTGCTGGAGGGGGTATTTTGTGTTAGTCTATTGTTGCTGGGTGATCTGTTGTCGCTGGGGAGGTCTGTTGTTGTTGAAGGGAGTCTACTGTTGCTGGGTGGATCCACTGTTAGGTATTAGGTACACCTGTCCAATTTCTTGGTAACACATATAGCTAATCAATCAGCCAATTACATGGCAGCAACTCAATGCATTTAGGCATCTAGATGTGGTGAAGACGACTTGCTGAAGTTCAAACTGAGCATCAGAATTGGGAAGAAAGGGGATTTAAATGACTTTGAACGTGGCATGGTTGTTGGTGCTAGACGGGCTGGTCTGAGTATTTCTGGGATTTTCACAAACAACCATCTCTCGGGATTACAGAGAATGGTGGGAAAAAGAGAAAATATCCAGTGAGCGGCATTTGTGTGGGGGAAATGCCTTGTTGATGTCAGAGGAGAATGGGCAGACCGGTTCCAGATGATAGAAAGTCAACAGTAACTCAAATAACCACTCGTCACACACCCAAGGTATACAGAATACCATCTCTGAACACACAACACATCCTACCTTGAAGCAGATGGGCTACAGCAGCAGAAGACCACACTGGGTGAGCTAAGAAAAAGGAAACTGAGGCTACAATTGGCACAGGATCACCAAAATTGGACAATAGAAGATTGGGAGAATGTTGCCTGGTCTAATGAGTCTGGATTTCAGCTGCGACATTCAGATGGTGGGGTCAGAATTTGGTGCATGGATCCATCCTGCCTTGTATCACTGCAAATTCTGCGTGAAGAAATAGCTGGTTGTTAAAGAGTGGGCTCGTCAGCTGTCAGCGGTCTTCCCCAAAAGAATGCCGGTAAAGAAAAATTTAAAAAAAACTGTGTGGGGTCCCCCCAATCCATACCAGGACCTTCAGATCTGCTATGGATTTTAAGAGGAACCCCACACCAAACGTAAAACAAAAACAGCGTGGGGTTCCCCTATTTCACACCAGGACCTTTGGATCTGGTATGGATTTTAAGAGAAACCTCACGCCAAACTTAAAAAAACAAAAACAGTGTGGGGCCACCCCCCAATCCATACCAGGACCTGTGGATCTGATATGGCTTTTAAGAGGAACCCCACACCAAACTTAAAAAAAAAAAAAACAGTGTGGGGTCCCCCCCCCCATTCCATACCAGGATCTTTGGATCTGGTATGGATTTTAAGGGAAACCCCATGCCAAATTAAAAATAAAAACAGCACGGACCCCGCCCCCCCAAATCCATACCAGACCCCTATCCAAGCATTCAACGAGCGACTCCCCTCTCCTGAACCATACCAGGCCATGTGCCCTCAATATGGGGGGGGTGCTTTGAGGCGGGGGGGGGGAGCTCTGCTGCTGCTTCCTGGCCTGCTGCGTAACAACCAGCTATTCTTCACACAGAATTCGAATCGGCCGATCATTTTTTGACCGATCAGAATTCGAATCGTTCCAAAAATATGGAATTCATTCGAAAACGAATATATACGAAACAGAATAGAATGAATTTCAATGAAATTTGTTACTATTTCCCTGGAGATTTGGATACATCCGAATCTCTGAATAACCAAAAACTTGTCCGAATTTATATTTGTACCAAAATGAATTGCACAGATCTACGTCCCGGGGGGACCTCTGCTCTAGAGGGTCCGCTTTCAGGAAATATTTCATGTTTGGGGGTTTTCTGTAATATTTAGGCCTAAAATGATGTTTTAAATATGTGCAATATATACAGCTGCTGGTCATATAATTAGAATATCATCAAAAAGTTGATTTATTTCACCAATTCCATTCAAAAAGTGAAACTTGTATATTATATTCATTCATTACACACAGACTGATATATTTCAAATGTTTATTTATTTTAATTTTGATGATTATAATTGACAACTAAGGAAAATCCCAAATTCAGTATCTCAGAAAATTAGAATATTACTTAAGACCAATACAAAGAAAGGATTTTTAGAAATCTTGGCCAACTGAAAAGTATGAGCATGAAAAGTATGAGCATGAAAAGTATGAGCATGAAAAGCATGAGCATGAAAAGTATGAGCATGAAAAGCATGAGCATGAAAAGTATGAACATGAAAAGTATGAACATGAAAAGTATGAGCATGAAAAGTATGAACATGAAAAGTATGAGCATGAAAAGTATGAACATGAAAAGTATGAGCATGAAAAGCATGAGCATGAAAAGTATGAGCATGAAAAGTATGAGCATGAAAAGTATGCGCATGAAAAGCATGAGCATGAAAAGTATGAGCATGAAAAGTATGAGCATGAAAAGTATGAGTAATGTACAGCACTCAATACTTAGTTGGGGCTCCTTTTGCCTGAATTACTGCAGCAATGCGGCGTGGCATGGAGTCGATCAGTCTGTGGCACTGCTCAGGTGTTATGAGAGCCCAGGTTGCTCTGATAGTGGCCTTCAGCTCTTCTGTATTGTTGGGTCTGGCATATCGGATCTTCCTCTTCACAATACCCAATAGATTTTCTATTGGGTTAAGGTCAGGCGAGTTTGCTGGTCAATTAAGAACAGGGATACCATGGTCCTTAAACCAGGTGCTGGTAGCTTTGGCACTGTGTGCAGGTGCCAAGTCCTGTTGGAAAATGAAATCTGCATCTCCATAAAGGTGGTCAGCAGCAGGAAGCATGAAGTGCTCTAAAACTTCCTGGTATACGGCTGCGTTGGCCTTGGACCTCAGAAAACACAGTGGACCAACACCAGCAGATGACATGGCACCCCAAACCATCACTGACTGTGGAAACTTTACACTGGACCTCAAGCAACGTGGAATGTGTGCCTCTCCTCTCTTCCACCAGACTCTGGGACCCTGATTTCCAAAGGAAATGCAACATTTGCTTTCATCAGAGAACATAACTTTGGACCACTCAGCAGCAGTCCAGTCCTTTTTGGCTTTAGCCAGGGCTGGACTGGGACAAAAATTTGGCCCTGGACTTCATCCAGACCGGCCCACTTTAATTTTGCAAACACACAAAAACACTATATAAACTATACGAACATATATCTGTCCTCCAAGTTTTACATTTATTTTTCTGTATGAAAATGTGTTAACTGAAAATATACTATAACTCCTCATGCACCTCTTTTATTATTTCACTTATTCTCCTCTGTATTTTCTCCTCTTTCTCACATCACTGCGTGAAGGAGGGCTAACGTCATGCAGGAACATTGCTACAGCCTCATTGGCTGGAATATCAGAAACCGGCATTGCTACACAGCCATTGGCTACCTTTCAGCAATGCAGTGAGTGGGACCGATTTCGGTTTTTCCTGACCTGACGACGACTCACCAGGTTTCAATACAAGAGACTA
>BLSH010427532.1:243795-257242 GCA_018402905.1 Glandirana rugosa | reverse complement strand
TTCAAATTTTAATTTCTTTTTATAGTTTTTTGACAGGACCCTTATGGTCTTCTGAGATTGTTTTACAATCCTCCAGCTGTGAGTACTGTATATACGGATAGCAGATTTGGTTCCAAATCCCTTCCACACATCGGTTTTAGTTAATGTTTTTATATAGTGATTTCCTTTCATATATTTAACATGTGTCCATAACTGTAGTGTTTCAGCCAGCTTGGTAACCAATATGTGGGGAACTCAGCGCTGGTCCTGCTGAGCCTTTTTGTTCTATGAGCCGCCCGCCCCATGTCCTATATCACCCTCACTTAAGATGGCTGTTTCTTAAGTCTGGTGAAGGAGCACGCATGCTCGGAAAGTGAGCCGCTTTGCCACGCCCCCTGCTCGTCACGGACTCTTAGGACGATGCAGTGACGTGCCTACCACCCGCCCAGCTGATCCCCTGCCGCACCATAGCCACGGAGACCACCGGAGTGGCCAGGACTGGCGTTCATCCATGCCCCGCAGTACGGATGCCAGGGACTCGTGGAATGTACTACATGCCTGTATTATATTATGAAACCATGCGCGTTTGATAACACATAATAAACCTTCTGTTTCCTAACTAATGCTGCACTTTTCCCTTCTGTCACTGACCCGGCCCACTGAGCCATCGGCCCACCGGGAAACTCCCGGTAGTCCCGATGGCCAGTACAGGCCTGGCTTTAGCCCAGGCGAGACGCTTCTGACGCTGTCTGTTGTTCAAGAGTGGCTTGACACAAGGAATGCGACAGCTGAAACCCATGTCTTGCATACGCCTGTGCGTCGTGGTTCTTGAAGCACTGACTCCAGCTGCAGTCCACTCTTTGTGAATCACCCCCACATTTTTGAATGGGTTTTGTTTCACAATCCTCTCCAGGGTGTGGTTATCCCTATTGCTTGTACACTTTTTTTCTACCACATCTTTTCCTTCCCTTCGCCTCTCTATTAATGAGCTTGGACACAGAGCTCTGTGAACAGCCAGCCTCTTTTGCAATGACCATTTGTGTCTTGCCCTCCTCGTGCCCGGTGTCAATGGTCGTCTTTTGGACAACTGCCAAGTCAGCAGTCTTCCCTATGATTGTGTAGCCTACAGAACTAGACTGAGAGACCATTTAAAGGCCTTTGCGGGTGTTTTGAGATAATTAGCTGATCAGAGTGTGGCACCAGATGTCTTCAATATTGGATCTTTTCACAATATTCTAATTTTCTGAGATACTGAATTTTGGATTTTCCTTAGTTGTCAGTTATAATGATCAAAATTAAAAGAAATAAACATTTGAAATATATCAGTTTGTATAATATGAACGAATATAATATACAAGTCTCACTTTTTGAATGGAATTAGTGAAATAAATCAACTTTTTGATGATATTCTAATTATATGACCAGCACCTGTATACATATAAAACGGCTTTGACAGTGAAAAGGGTTATTGATTCTGACAGGCTGGACCATGAATGTACATTTTGTTTATGTCCAGAGTTCTGCTTTTCCTCCTGTCTGACTCCAGGTACTCCAGATACCCTTTTATTTATTTCGCAGATACAACAAATATCTGCTGCTGCGGGGAGGGGGGGCGCCTCTGATCTATTTATGTCTTCCTCTCCAATCCTGAGATATGTCACTTTAATCACTGAAGAAAGAATGAAGAAGAAATGACATTAATAATGAATGATGGTACATCTGTGGATTGTATAATTTATTATGCTGGGAAGACGCCGAATTATCTGTGCCGAGGTGATCGTCTGGCAGAAGCCACGCATGCCGAGGCCATGAACGGATTTTTCCTATGGGGGGGGGGGGGGGGGATGATGACTGCTCAGGGCTCTTTCACTTCTATGGATCTTCCTGTGCAGGTTACGGCTTTGAATTCCTGCGGACCTTCATAAACAGGGGCTTATTACACATGAGAGCAGGGGGGCTACTATGTATTTATTGCCCTCATACTGTGCAATGAGTGCGGCGACTGACAGCATACACAGCTGCTTTATTACTGAACCCAAACTGTATTTTAACCCCTTCAAAGGTCCCCCTCCATCACATCAGAGGTCCCCCCCATAACATCAGAGGTCAAGCATAACATCAGAAGTCCTCCGTCACATCAGAAGTCCTCCCATCACACCAGGCGACCCTCATCACATCAGAGGTCTCTTCATCACATCAGAGGTCCGCCCCCCCCATAACATCAGAGGTCCTCCATTACATCAGAAGTCCTCCCATCGTATCAGAGTCACCTCCATCACATCAGAGGTCCCTCATCACATCAGAGGTCCCCCCCATCACATCAGAGGTCTCTTCATCACATCAGAGGACCCCCCCCATCACAACAGAGGATCCTCATCACATCAGAGCCCCCCCAATCACATCAGAGGTCCCTCCATCACATTAGAACCTCCTATCACACCAGGGGTCCCCCCCCCCTCCATCACATTGGATGCCAAAGCCATAGCAATGAACAACACTGTGCATACTGCCCTAGCCTACCTCATTGGTTGTAATGGTGCTGGTGGCCGGTCTTGATGCTGATCCAGAGCAAACTCAATCCCATTGCTCACAGGAACCTGAAGGAACCAAATGACACCCACAGTGGTGTGGCACCCCGGTTGAAAATCACTGGTCCACACTTTGAGTTTTCTACATATTAACCCCCTGACAGGGTCTGCCTAGCTCAGGGTATCTCAACCAGGGTTCCTCCAGAGGTTCATAGAGGTTCCTTGAGCAATGAGCAGTTTCTGCCTCTCAGATAAGTTCTCACTGAAACCATTATTCTTTTTAGCTCTCTGTATGGGGGTAACTCTTCCCATTGACCACAAGTGTAAGGAGCATTCTCCCCACTGACCATCATAATAATGCAGGGGTCTCCAAACTTTTTAGACAAAGGGCCGGTTTACTGTCCTTCAAACTTTAGACGGGCCGGACTATAGCCAATGGGAGTAGAAAATATCCTAGTGTCAGAGGAAGTGAACAATGGCCTATTTTTGGTATTAAAGAAATAGTGTCCCATATTGCCTTATCATTGGTGTCAGTGGGAGGAACAGTGCCCCATAATTGGTGTCAGCAGGAGGAATAGAACATTATCATTGGTGTTAGTGGGAGGAATAGTTCCCCATCATTGGTGTCAGTGGGAGGAATAGTGCACCTGCATTGGTGTCAGTGGGAGGAATAGTGCCCCATCATTGGTGTCAGTGGAAGGAATAGTGCCCCATCATTGGTGTCAGTGGGAGGAATAGTGCCCCATCATTGGTGTCAGTGGGAGGAATAGTGCCCCATCATTGGTGTCAGTGGGAGGAATAGTGTCCCATCCTTCATGTCAATGGGAGGAATAGTGCCCCGTCATTGGTGTCAGTGGGAGGAATAGTACCACATCATTGGTGTCAGTGGGAGGAATAGAACCCAGTCAATGGTGTTAGTGGGAGGAATATTGCCCTGCCGTTGGTGTCAGTGGGAGGAATAGTACCCCATCATTGGTGTTAGTGGGAGGAATAGTGCCCCATCATTGGTGTCAGTAGGAGGAATAGTGAACCATCATTGGTGTCAATGGGAGGAATAGTGCTCCATCATTGGTGTCAGTGGGAGGAATAGTGCCCCATCATTGGTGTCAGTGGAAGAAATGATGCCCCATCATTGGTGTCAGTGGGAGGAATAGTGCTTCCGCATTGGTGTCAGTGGGAGGAATAGTACCCCATCATTGGTGTCAGCAGGAGGAATAAAACCCCAACATTGGTGTCAGTGGGAGGAATAGTGCTTCCGCATTGGTGTCAGTGGGAGGAATAGAACCCCATCAATGGTGTGAGCGGGAGGAATATTGGCCTGTAGTTGGTGTCAGTGGGAGGAATATTGCCCCATCATTGGTGTCAGTGGGAGGAGTAGTACTCCATCATTGGTGTCAGTAGAAGAAATAGTGCCCCATCATTGGTGTCAGTGGGAGGAATAGTGCCCCATCATTGGTGTCAGTGGAAGGAATAGTGCCCCATCATTGGTGTCAGTGGAAGAAATAATGCCCCATCATTGGTGTCAGTGGGAGGAATAGTACCCCATCATTGGTGTCAGCAGGAGGAATAGAACCCCATCATTGGTGTCAGTGGGAGGAATAGTGCTTCCGCATTGGTGTCGGTGGGAGGAATAGTGCTTCCGCATTGATGTCAGTGGGAGGAATAGTGCCCCATCATTGGTGTCAGCAGGAGGAATAGAACCCCATCACTGGTGTCAGTGGGAGGAATAGTGCCCCATCATTGGTGTCAGTGGAAGAAATAGTGCCCCATCATTGGTGTCAGTGGAAGAAATAGTGCCCCATCATTGGTGTCAGTGGGAGGAATAGTGCTTCCGCATTGGTGTCAGTGGGAGGAATAGTACCCCATCATTGGTGTCAGCAGGAGGAATAGAACCCCATCAATGGTGTCAGTGGGAGGAATAGTACTCCATTATTGGTGTCAGTGGGAGGAATAGTGCCCCATCATTGGTGTCAGTGGAAATAGTACCCCATAATCGGTGTTAGTGGGAGGAATAGTGCCCCTTCATTGGTGTTAGTGGGAGGAATAGTGCCCCGTCGTTGGTGTCAGAGGGAGGAATAGTGCCCCATTATTGGTGTCAGTGGGAAGAATACTGCTCCATCATTGGTGTCAGTGGGAGGAATAGTGTCCCATCCTTCATGTCAATGGGAGGAATAGTGGTCGTCATTGGTGTCAGTGGGAGGAATAGTGCCCCATAATTGGTGTCAGTAGGAGGAATAGTACCACATCAATGGTGTCAGTGGGAGGAATATAACCCCATCAATGGTGTTAGTGGGAGGAATATTGGCCTGTAGTTGGTGTCAGTGGGAGGAATAGTGCCCCATCATTGGTGTCAGTGGAAGAAATAGTGCCCCATCATTGGTGTCAGTGGGAGGAATAGTGCCCCATCATTGGTGTCAGTGGGAGGAATAATGCCCCATCATTGGTGTCAGTGGGAGGAATAGTACCCCATCATTGGTGTCAGCAGGAGGAATAGAACCCCATTATTGGTGTCAGTGGGAGGAATAGTGCCCCATCATTGGTGTCAGTGGAAGCAATAGTGCCCCATAATCGGTGTTATTGAGAGGAATAGTACCCCATCATTGGTGTTAGTGGGAGGAATAGTGCCCCATCACTGGTGTCATTGAGAGGAATAGTGCCCCATCATTAGTGTCAGTGGGAGGAATAGTGCCCCATAGTCGGTGTTAGTGGGAGGGATGTTGCCCCATCATTGGTATCAGTGGGAGGAATAGTGTCCCATCATTAGTGTCAGTGGGAGGAATAGTGCACAATCATTGGTGTCAGTGGGAGGAATAGTGCCCCATCATTGGTGTCAGTGGGAGGAATAGTGCCCCATCATTGGTATCAGTGGGAGGAATAGTGCCCAATCATTGGTGTCAGTGGGAGGAATAGTGCACCATCACTGGTGTCAGTGGGAGGAATAGTGCCCAATCATTGGTGTCAGTGGGAGGAATAGTGCACCATCACTGGTGTCAGTGGGAGGAATAGTGCCCAATCATTGGTGTTAGTGGAAGGAATAGTGCCCCATCATTGGTGTTAGTGGGAGGAATAGTGTCCCATCATCAATGTCAGTGGGAGGAATAGTGCCCCATTGTTGGTGTCAGTGGGAGGAATTATGTTACATTGTTAATGTCATTGGGAAGAATAGTGCCCCAAAGCCTGGATAAAGACAAGCAAAGAGCCACATCAGGCCCCTGGGCCGCAGTTTGGAGACCACTGCACTAATGTTTCATGAGTTGTAGATATGTAGTCATATTTATCAGGGGTTCAGAGACCGGAAAGTTGTTTCGAGAGTTCCACCGTGTTGAAAAGGTTGAGAAAAGCTCCTCTAACTGAAACATCTCTGCCTCAATGGTTAGCGCTAAAGTGTGTTTGTCTCCGACCCGCCAAGACGTGGCGAGCCCAAATAACAAAAAAGTGAAATGCAATTACCAGGAATTTAATTTAGCAGCCGGCTTTCATCTCGGAACGATTCTAAGGAAGAATGTGCGCGGGGAATTTAGGATGAAACAGAACAAGGTCTCCCAGCAATCCTTTTGATGTTTTAGTAATACTGTGTCACACAGATAAAAAGAGAAAAATCCCGCGGAGATCCAGGAGGGAATAACCATCCATGAGCCCAGATTTACTTCTTGTAATATTGTTTCAGAGCGTAAGGCGTGCCGGGGAAAAGGTTTGGCATCCCCGGAGCTGGGGCTTGGGGTTGGAAGGAGGAGTGGAGTCAAAGATCAGGGTGGCTGGGATTCCGAGCTTTCAACGAAGGTTATCAAACCGTTATTGGCTAGAAAATCTTTTAAGATGGCGAGGCATGAGCGGGCTTTGGGCGTTATTAGATGCAAAGCTTTTTATATTGGATCAGAATGAGAAACAGGCCAAAAGGTACAAAACGAGGCCGGCGATTTTCCGAGCAAAGGTCGTGTGCACATTATGATGCATAACAAGTCTTCCAAAATCAGCAATTCCTTAGTAAATCTCCCACAGACTACTGAGGAAAGTGCAGAGGGATTCCTGATTTACAGGTCTTTATATAGCACAGATAATTTGCGTATACTTTAAATTGATATCATTGACTTTTCATACAGTGTTTGCTCCCTCTAGGGCAGTGGTTCTCAACTCCGGTCCTCAGGACCCACTAACAGGCCAGGTTTGCAGGATAACTGAAATACATCACAGGTGATATAATTTGCTGCTCAGTGATTGCAGTATTCTAGTTTGCATCTCCCCAAGGTAATACTTAAAATCTGGCCTGTTGGTGGGTCCTGAGGACAGAAGTTGAGAACCACTGCTCTAGGGAAATGGTGAGCAATTATTTTTCCCAAGGGGCCACATGAGAAACTGGGCCTATTGTGGATGGCTGAACTAATATTTACAGTGCCTTAAAAAAGCCCCCTTTACTCCGATACCCCTAACTAAAATGTAATGGAACCTATTGAGTTCAGAAGTCACCTAATGAGTGAAGAGAGTCCACCTGTGTGTAATAAAATCTCAGTATAAATACAGCTGTTCTGTGAAGCCCTCAGAGGTTTGTTAGAGAAACTTAGTGAACAAACAGCATCATGAAGGCCAAGGAACACACCAGACAGGTCAGGGATACAGTTGTGGAGAAGATTAAAGCAGGGTTAAG
This sequence comes from Glandirana rugosa, assembly GCA_018402905.1. Lineage (NCBI taxonomy): Eukaryota > Metazoa > Chordata > Amphibia > Anura > Ranidae > Glandirana > Glandirana rugosa. Next base: position 250,093 of record BLSH010427532.1, on the reverse strand, counting down.
TTATAAAAAATATATCCCAAGCTTTGAACATTTCAGGGAGCTCTGTTCAATCCATCATCCGAAAATGGAAAGAGTATGGCACAACTGCAAACCTACCAAGACATGGCCGTCCACCTAAACTGACCGGCCGGGCAAGGAGAGCATTCATCAGAGAAGCAGCAAGAGGTCCATGGTAACTCTGGAGGAGCTGCAGAGATCCACAGCTCAGGTGGGAGAATCTGTCCACAGGACAACTATTAGTTGTGCTCTCTACAAACCTGGCCTTTATGGAAGAGTGGCAAGAAAGAAAGCCATAAGAAGTTCCGCAGTTTGTGAGAAGCCATGTGGGGGACACAGCAAACATGTGGAAGAAGGTGCTCTGGTCAGAGGAGACCAAAATTGAACTTTTTGGCCTAAAAGCAAAACACTGCACATCACCCTGAACACACCATCCCCACCGTGAAACATGGTGGTGGCAGCATCATGGTGTGGGGATGCTTTTCTTCAGCAGGGACAGGAAAGCTGGTCAGAGTTGATGGGATGATGGATGGAGCCAAATACAGGGCAATCTTAGGAGAAAACCTGTTAGAGTCCGCAAAAGGCTTGAGACCGGGGCGGAGGTTCACCTTGCAGCAGAACAACGACCCTAAACATACAGCCAGAGCTACAATGGAATGGTTTGGATCAGGGGTAGGCAACCTGCGGCCCTCCAGCTGTTGCAGAACTACAAGTCCCATCATGCCTCTGGGAGTCATTGTAACTGCCAGGCTTGCAATGCCTCATGGGAAATGTAGTTCCACAACAGCTGGAGGGCCACAGGTTGCCTACCCCTGGTTTAGATCAAAGCGTATTCATGTGTAAGAATGTCTTAAAAGAGAATTGCTGCGCCAAGATCCCCAATCGAAAAGCCAAAATAATAGCAGCCAGCACAATCATTGATGAACACAATGTGCAAATATAAGTAGTAATGGTGCAGCGCTCATATATAAAAATTCTAAATCATAAAAGTCCAAATGTCCATATAGCAGGAAAAGATGCAATCCTATATGCTCCAGTGATCCAAAGAGGAAAAGGATAGGGGACCACCACCATCACCGCACACACTGCCTCTTACCCCTCACGATGGACCCTCATTACAAAGGTCATTCCAGCATGTAATAGCAATAGTGCACCCAATCCAATAGCAGCACTCCACACTTCTTAGTTATCAGTTCCCCTTATTGGACCGCATCAGGGCATATGTCATATGGAGATAAAAGATAAACATCCCATAGCGTAACACATATAAACCAATGTTTTTTTGTAATTAAAAATATTGCACTCACATAATCCTTTAAAAACAGCGCCTTTAGTGGAGAAGGAAATCCATGCTTCCTTCCACTCAGATGGTTGCAGTGTGCTGGCGTTCCGTCCCGTCCGTACGTTTAAGTCCTCCCCTACCGGTTTCGTCATGTGCTGACGTCATCAGGGGGCGTGGTTTCGTATTGCTTTTACATGCTGACCTTTGTAATGATGGTCCATCGTGAGGGGTAAGAGGCAGTGTGTGCGGTGATGGTGGTGGTCCCCTATCCTTTTCCTCTTTGGATCACTGGAGAATATAGGATTACATCTTTTCCTGCTATATGAACATTTGGACTTTTATGATTTAGAGTTTTTATATATGAGCGCTGCACCATTACTACTTACATGTGTTAGAATGGCCCAGTCACAGCCCAGACCTAAATCCAATTGAGAATCTGTGACAGGACTTGAAAATTGCTGTTCACAGACGCTCTCCATCCAATCTGGCAGAGCTTGGGGTATTTTGCAAAGAAGAATGGACAAAAATGTCCTCTCTAGATGTGCAAAACTGGTAGAGACATCCAGACTTGCAGCTGTAATTGCAGAGAAAGGCAGTTCTACAAAGTATTGACTCAGATTTATTTGTAAAAAATTTTGAAAACTATTTGTCATTTTCCTTCCACTTCACAATTATGAGCCACTTTGTGTCGGTCTATCACATAAAATCCCAATAAAATACATTTACGTTTTTGGTTGTAACATGACAACATGTGGAAACTTTCTAGGGGTATGAATACTTTTTCAAGGCACTGTATATATTCAAGACATGCTGTTTGAAATCTCCACCCCGGTGATCATCCCGACATAGGCTTCTTTGATCTCTGTAATAGGGATCCATCAGATCTGGTAAGAGGCCACTCTCTTTTCTTGTGGATGGAACACTTTGCCGTTTTTCCTGAACACTGGCAGCCGCGGAGTTGAATAACATTTTAACTTGTCACACCCTTTATTAAGTGTATGAATTGTTTTATGAACTTGAACTTTTTTAATTTAACCTATTTTTTTACACACTGAATTTTTTTGCAATTTTTTTCACATTGACATTTTGAATAATGCATTTGTTATGATATCTGTCACTTGCATCACTAAGCTGTTATCATATTGCTCACACACACACATACTTTATATTTGAACGCTTAGGTAGATATCTCGTTTATTCACTTTATTTTTCATTATCACATCAGTTCACTATTTAAAGCAGTGGCTCTCAACTCCGGTCCTCGGGACCCCCCCAACAGGCCAGGTTTGCAGGATAACTGAAATACATTCCAGGTGATATAATTTGCTGCTCAGTGATTGCAGTGTTCTAATCTGCATCTCCCCAAGGTAATACTTAACCACTTCAGCCCCGGAAGGATTTCCAGCTTTAGGACCGGAGCCCTTTTTGCGATTCGGCGCTGCGTCGCTTTAACTGACAATTGCGCGGTCGTGCGATGTTGTACCCAAACGAAATCTGCGTCCTTTTTTTCCCACAAATAGAGCTTTCTTTTGGTGGTATTTGATCACCGCTGCGTCATTTCTGATCGCCGCTATAAACAAAAGAAGAGCGACAATTTTGCAAAAAAAAAAACAAATTTCTTACTTTTTCCTAAAATACAAATCCAAAAAAAAATATAAAAAAACATTTTTTTTCACCGTTTTTGGCCGATTTATATTCTTCCTCATATTTGTGATAAAAAAAATCGCAATCAGCGTTTATTGATTGGTTTGCGCAAAAGTGGTCGCGTTTACGGATGATGAGAATTCATTTTTGGGGTTTTTATTTTTTACTAATAATGGCGGCAATCTGCGATTTTTTTTTTGCGGTACTGCAATATTTCAGCGGACATGTCGGAACATTTTGACACTTTTTTGGGACCATTGGCATTTATACAGCGATCAGTGCTATAAAAATGCACTGATTACTGTGTAAATGCCATTGGCAGTGAAGGGGTTAACCTGCAGGGGGCGCTCTAAGGGTTAACTGTGTTCCCTGGGCGTGTTCTAGCTGTATGGGGGCTGCACTATCTGGGGAAGGGAAGTGGTCACAGCCTCCACGTACAGGAAGGCTGTGATCACAGCCCTTCCCCCTCACACAGAGCGGAGGTCCGTGTTTACATACACGGACCTCCGCTCCTTCGCTCCGCGGGGGCCATCGCGGGTAGCCGGCGGCAATCGAAGCCGCCGCCCCCGCTCCCTGGCTCTCCCCGAACACAGTGAGCGCGCGGGCGCTCCTCCGTCGGCGCGCTCACTAAACTCGTTCCCGCAGCCGCCGTCGTATGACGGCGTTTTGCGGGAACGAGCCACTTTGCCGCCATCAGATGCCGATCGGCGGTCGGCAAGTGGTTAAAATCTGGCCTGTTGATGGGTCCCGAGGACCGGAGTTGAGAACCACCGATTTAAAGGAACAGCGCACCATTAGCCATTTATATTCCTGTATATATTCTATCCAGTGTTGTAAATGCCCCCCAAAGTGTGATGTCACCTCTGCAGCAAGGCTGGCATGTGCCATCGTTTCAGGCCTAAAATTATTTATTTTTTTTAAGTATGCAAACCGCAGCCAATGGATTAAACTGTTCTAATCCAAAAAAAAAAGAAAAAACAACACATTTTGTCTATGCATACTGTACACTCTCAACTCTATCATCCTTATGTCAAATGATTGTTACAATTTCAGCAAGTGGACATTGTAACCAAATATTTTTAGGGCTATTTCTTTTTGTCTTTGGAGTTGCTGTCGTTGGGCCCCAGCAAAAGCTCCCCTTATTCTTCCCCAGCAATGCGCCTATTGAGAAGCCCGTCTTCCTACAGGGTGCGTCCATTTGCAAAGCAGACAATATCCGACTGTACCCGGCCGCGGTACAAAGGGACCTCACATGACTGCGGCTGGTTATTAATGGCCGCAGACGTGATACATTTTCATTTTTCTGCCCTTTCATGAATAATACTTCAAGCAGACAAGACCGGCTTTCATGGGAGCCAAACGAGACAATGGACCAAGGCGGGGGCAGAGGAAGGAGAGCGCACAAATGCTTTCATTGACGCAACAATTACTGCAACTGTACATTTAGAAAACTTTTTTTTCTTCTGTATTATAAAACCAGCATTCACCAATAATATCACTGAAATTAGCATTGCTATCAATAACTAATCAATAAGAACGGGGAATCTGATGTGGATGAGATTTTCTAAGACCAGGCTTTCTCTGGCACTTTTTGTTTACATCAGTATTTTTTGCTAGAAAATGACTTAGAACCAACAAACATTATATTTTTTTAGCAGAGACCCTAGGGAATAAAATGGCGACCATTGCAATTTTTTATGTCACATGGTATTTGCGCAGCGGTTTTGCAAACCCAATTTTTGGGGAAAAAATATACTTTAATGAATTTTAAAAAATACACAATATACAGTTGTGCTCATAAGTTTACATACCCTGTCAGAATTTATGATTTCTTGGGCATTTTTCAGAGAATATTAATCATAACACAAAAACATTTCTTTCACTCATGGTTGGTGTTTGGCTGAAGCCATTTATTATCAATCAGCTGTGTTTACTCTTTTTATATCATAATGACAACAGAAACTACCGAAATGACCCTGATCAAAAGTTTACATACCCAGGTTATTTGGCCTGATAACATGCACACAAGTTGACATTAAGGGCTCTTTCACACGCACGGATCGTTCAGGTCCGCCTGTCAGTTTTTCAGGCGGACCCGAACGGACGCTCCATTGTCCTCTATGGAGCGACGGATGTCAGCGGTGACATGTCCACTGATGCGCCAAAAACAGACAGATGGAAACCCTATTTTCCATCCGCCTGGTGGTTCGGATCGGATGAACGCGGACAGACGGTCCGTGTCCATCCAATCCTCCATAGAGGAGAATGGAGCTGTGACAGGACAGTCTCTGCTTTGTCCTGTCATCCGCCGGCTCAGCGGGGATAAACTGATGGATCCCCGCTGAGCAACGGAGCCCGTCAAAACAGGCTCCGCTCGTGTGAAAGGGGCCTTAGGGGTTTGAATGGCTATTGAAGGTAACCATCCTCACCTGTGATCTGTTTGCTTGTAATTAGTGTGTGTGTATAAAAGGTCAGTGAGTTTCTGGACTCCTGGCAGACCATTGCATCTTTCATCCAGTGCTGCACTGACGTTTCTGTATTCTGACTCATGGGGAAAGCAAAAGAATTGTCAAAGGATCTGCGGGAAAAGGTAGCTGAACTGTATAAAACAGGAAAGGGATATAAAAGATATCCAAGGAATTGAGAATACCAATCAGCAGTGTTCAAACTCTAATCAAGAAGTGGAAAATGAGGGGTTCTATTGAAACCAAACCACGGTCAGGTAGACCAACAAGCATCATAGAAGCATCGAAAATGCATGTTGAAGTGGTAGGCGCTTTAACCCCTTCAATACCAGGCACTTTCACCCCCTTCCTGCCCAGGCCAATTTTCCGCTTTCAGTGCTGTCACACTTTAAATGACAATTGCGTGGTCCTGTAACACTGTACCCATATGAAGTTTGTATCCTTTTTTTGAGACAGATAGAGCTTTCTTTTGGTGGTATTTAACCCCTTCCTTACCGGGCACTTAAACCCCCCTCCTGCCCAGACCAATTTTTGGCTTTCAGCGCTGTCGCATTTTGAATGACAATTGCGCGGTCGTGCGACGTTGTACCCAAATAAAATTTGCGTCCTTTTTTTCCCACAAATAGAGCTTTCTTTTGGTGGTATTTGATCCCCTCTGCGTCATTTCTGATCGCCGCTATAAACAAAAAATGAGCGACAATTTTGCAAAACAGAACAATATTTTTTACTTTTTGCTAAAGTACAAATCCATTAAAAAAAATATCCATCAGTTTTGGCCGATATATATTCTTCTACATATTTTTGGTAAAAAAAAAATCGCAATTTTCATTTTTTATAACAAGACAAAACGTTTTAACAGCGAGTAAAAAACAAATATCGCCGCTAGTCTTTACTGCGTCTCCCCTAGTTT
>BLSH010427532.1:222663-241280 GCA_018402905.1 Glandirana rugosa | reverse complement strand
GCCCATCCTGCCCCCCCCCCCCCCTTGTCCGGTAAAAGGGAGGCCATGGTCCATTAGTTTCCCACCAGTGATCTGAAGCTTGCATGTGGTGAATGAGGGCACTGTATCCAGGGTGGCTGCTGTTCCTGCCCCCCTTTTAGTCCAGTAAAAGGGAGGCCATGGTCCATTAGTTTCCCACCAGTGATCTGAAGTATGCATGTGGTGCATGAAGGCACTGTATCCAGGGTGACTGCCCCTCCTGCCCCTCTCTTGTCCGGTAAAAGGGAGGCCATGATCCAGTAGTTGCCCGCCAGTAATCTGAAGCATGCATGTGGTGCATGAGGGTACTGCATCCAGGGTGGCTGCCCCTCCTGCTTCCCTCCTTGTCCGGTAAAAGGGAGGCCATGGTCCATTAGTTGCCCACCAGTGATCTGAAATATGCATGTGGTGCATGAGGGCACTGCATGCGGGGTGGCTGCCCCTCTCTTGTCCGGTAAAAGGGAGGCCATGATCCATTAGTTGCCCACCAGTGATCTGAAGCATGCATGTGGTGCATGAGGGCACTGCATCCAGGGTGGCTACCCCTCCTGCTTCCCTCCTTGTCCGGTAAAAGGGAGGCCATGATCCATTAGTTGCCCACCAGTGATCTGAAGCATGCATGTGGTGCATGAGGGCACTGTGTCCAGGATGGCTGCCCCTCCTGCTCCCCTCCTTGTCCAGTAAAAAAGAGGCCATGGTTCATTAGTTGCCCCCCCCCCATTGATCTGAAGCTTGCATGTGGTCAATGAGGGCACTGTATCCAGGGTGGTTGCCCTTCCTGCTTCCCTCTTTGTCCGGTAAAAGGGAGGCCATGATCCATTAGTTGCCCACCAATGGTCTGAAGCATGCATGTGGTGCATGAGGGCACTGCATCCAGGATGGCTGCCCTTCCTGCTCCCCTCCTTGTTTGGTAAAAGAGAGGCCAGTGTCCATTAGTTGCCCCCCAGTGATCTGAAGCTTGCATGTGGTGAATGAGGGCACTGCATCCAGGGTGCTATAACGGAACATAGTTCTCTGGACAGGTCCTCTTTGAAGATCCAGACCAGTCCAGGTTGTCATAGATGTAAAAGCTTGGCGAATAAATCCATCTTCTGGTAGAGCTGAGGAATGGACTTACTGCTAAATCTCGGGCTGCCTTTGAAGACAATTTATCTTATCTGATATATTAAAATAAATATTGACAGTAGCTGAACAGAGCTTTATACTGGAGGACAGGACGGGAGCTTCAAAACCGTTCTTCATCTTGGGCTTTGACACCATTGGGCATTGCCAAGTCTGAAGAGCAGGCCCGAGCTTCTCACACAGCCCCCCTGGCAGGTGTCCACCATGGAAATCTTTTTGATTTTAATGCGATTAAGCTAACCCCATGCTACTTTATAGCACACTCTGATCTTGTACATTACAAAGCCAGTTATGTTTCTTATTCATGTCCTATTCTACAAGCTTCATTTCTTTTCTTATTTGATTATTTTAATCAGAGACATATTTAACGCAGGGCAAAAAGGGGCAGCTGCCCCGGGCCCAGTCATTGTTGTGGGGCCCAAAGCAGCTGCCCCTTAAGCCTGCAAATAGTTGATAAGTGAATTCGGGAGGGCCCAAGAAAATGTTTACCCAGGGTCCAATCAATCTTAACGATGGCCCTGATGTTAATAAAAACAACGGCTACAACGTTATACTACTTTATCCACAGAGCTTCTATTTACCCAATACAGACTACAAACAAGTGGGTAAAATTTATATTTTACAATAAAACTATTTGTTAAAATTCCTACCTCCATACATTCCAACTTTCAATGTTTCCTGCTCTCTCAGTGCTGCTTCCCTGAATATTTGGTCTCCACAGTAACAGTGGACAGTGCAGTCTGGAGTCAGTCTGTTAGGCTGGCCATAGATTATACAATTTTCTTTCCTTCAACCACAAGCTGAAGGAAAGAGAGTTGCTTGATTCCTCCATCAACACACAGTCAGTGCTGATGGGGGAATTCCTCCCATTGCGCTATTGTAGTCTCACAGCGGGGAGGTTTCCCCTCCGTCAGAATACAATGATCACTGCTGGCGGCTATAGTAGCCGGCAGTGATTGCACATAAAATAAACCTGACAGGCTGGTTGTACTGAAGTCAATAGATAGATCAACTTCAGTACAACCAGCCTGCCATAGATAGATCGAAATTTGGCCTGTTCCTGCCAGACAGAATTTCCATCTATGGCCATTTTAAGTTTGGAGAAGGGAAGAGCAGGGGAGTTCCTTGCCATCCTAGGCTATGGGGCTGTGTGTTTCTATTGATGTACACAGTGCAGGGAGACACAACTCTAGTCCCTGCATGCAAGGGTAGCTCCATAAGATGCATGGAAAGTGCAGTCTCTGGTCAGTCTGTTAGCTTGGAGAAGGGGAGTTATTTGTCACCCAAGGCTACGGGGCTGTGTGTTTCTATTGATGCGCATAGTGCAGGGAGACACAACTCTAGTCCCCGTATGCAAGGGTAGCTCCATAGGATGCTTGGACGGTGCAGTCTCCGGTCAGTTTGTTAGCTTGGAGAGGGGGGGGGGGCAGTGGAATTCCTTGCCACCCAATGCTATGGGGCTGTGTGTTTCTATTGATGCACATAGTGCAGGGAGACACAACTCTAGTCCCTGCATGTAAGGGTGACTCCATAGGATGCTTGGAAAGTGTAGTTTCGGGTCAGTCTGTTAGCTTGGAGAAGGGGGGGTACCTTGTCACCCAAGGCTATGGGGCTGTGTGTTTATATTGATGCACACAGTGTAGGAAGACACAAGCCAAGTCCCCGCATACAAGGTGGTTTTATAGAATGCTGCAAGAGAAAGGAGCCATCCTAAATAAACAAACCAGGGGCAGCGGTCATGGCACTGGCTTAAAGTGGAACTTTGGTCAGAAAATGAAGCTAGATCACTTTAGGCTGGCTCCTTTTGTAGGTACAGCTATGTAAAACATTAAAAATAAGTGCTTCTACTGTTCAAAATCCAGTAATACACCGTCTCACTCTGCTCTGCACATGCTCAGTTGCTCTCCATTTTCTGTTGACCGCCTAAAGATTTACTGCTGCTCAGGGGCTCAGAGCTTCAGCAAGAAGAAACCGATGCTGGAGGCAATTTAAAGCATACACTCATTTTGGTAGCAGAGTTATTGATGTGGAATGCATGTTCCTTGCAAAAGAACAATATGTTATGGTTAAAGTTCCACTTTAACCTAGAACACAGGGGCAAGAGCTAAAGATAAACAAGCTGCATACCCAGTAAGTGATTAAATCAGCTGCTGAAAGTGCTTGAAAACAATCACTTTAAGGAGCCTTGCGACTCCTCTTTCATTCCCATACTCCTCCTTCCCCCTGCAGTTTTCTTGCTGAATTTAGCTTAATGTGTCCAAAGATGGGCAGAAGAGGAAAACATAAGGAAAAAGTTGTCATTGTGCCTGCCTGCTAACCCAACAATGAAACAATGCTGAAATAATTTTACCTACTTAACCACTTCAATACCAGGCACTTAGAACACTTTCTTACCAGACCAATTTTCAGCTTTCAGTGCTGTTGTGCTTTGAATGACAATTGCGCAGTCGTGCGACGCTGCACCCAAACAAATTTTTTTATCATTTTGTTCCCACAAAAAGAGCTTTCTTTTGGTGGTATTTGATCACCTGTGTGGTTTTTATTTTTTGCGCTCCGAATAAAAGAAGACCGAAAATTAAAAAAAAAAAAGAAATTCTCTGTTTCTGTCACAAAACGTTGTAAATAAGTAAATTTTCTCCATCACTGGTGGGCACTGATGAGGCTACACTGACGGGCACTGATGAGGCAGTACTGATTGGCACTGATTAGGCGGCACTGATGAGGTGGCACTGACGGACACTAATGATGAAGCACTTCTATGCAGCAATGATGAGCACTGATTGGCGGCACTGATAAGCAGCACTGACGGGCACTGATATGCAACACTGATGGACACTGATAAGTGGCACTGATGTGCACTCATAGACGGCACTGGGCACAGATAGGTAGCACTGATGGGCACTCATAGGTGGCACTGGTAGGTGGCACTGGAGGGCACTGATTGGTGGCACTGGTGACGCACTGGTGGGCAGATGCACTGATAGGGGCCCATTCCCTGGTGGTTTTAGGGTGGCATCTGAAGGTGGCACTGAGTGCCATCCATATTGGGCATTGTGCCCCTTACCTGGTGGTCTAGGGTGGTCCTGATCGGCTCCCTGGTGATCCCTGGTCGGCTCCCTGGTGGTCCTAGGTGGGCACATCCCTGGTGATCCTTGGGCGGGCTCCCTGGTGGTCTAGGGTGGTGATCCTAGGGGGGTTGTGCTGATAAAAAAAAATCAGCACAAACCCCCCTGTCAGGAGGGCAGCCGATCGGTTTTCCACTGCTCAGGTCTGCAGACCCGAGTACAGGAAAAGCTGTGATTGGTTACGGCTGATCACATGGTAAAGTGCTTCCGATGGGAGCAATTTACCGAGATCGGTAATGCGGGGGGCGCGCGCCGGCATGTTATCCTGAGGACGTACTGACGCCCAGTCAGGATAACTAAACCACTTCCCGCCCATCATTCTGCATACGGTCGGGAAGTGGTTAATGGGTGTGCAGTAGTTACACTCATCCAAGCTAGACCAAAGTAACTGTGAAATACACAATGCCTTGAATTCTTTTAAAGTAGAACTATAGGCAATTTTTTTTCATTTAGGATGAAGTAACGTTGGGTTATAACCTCTGCCAGATTTTTTTTTCCACCATCTGTGTCCCATTGGGGAGATTTCCCTTCACTTCCTGTCCCATAGCCAAACAGGAAGTGAGAGGAAATCCCTGCAAATTAAGGCAATTATTTTTGGACCCCCAGGTCACCAGAACTAGTGTCCCCATTGGAAGATTCCCCATCTATTGCTTTTCTGGGGACAATCCAAAATTTGGGACTTTTTTTTTTCTTTTCACTTTCAATGATAATGATAAACAGGACAAATAGAGAGGTTGAATCTCCCTAACAGGGGCACAGACAGTGATAAAAGCTGACAGAGGTTCTTATCTATTTCTACTCTATCCAAAACTAAAAAAAAAAAATTTTGCCTTTAGTTATACTTTAACCCGTTCAGCTACGGAAAGTTTACCCCCCCCAACCTTCACGACCAGGCCATTTTATGTGATACGGCACTGCATTACTTTAACTGACAATTGCGCTGTCGTGTGACACTGTACCCAAATAAATCACCTCTGCGGTTTTTATTTTTTTGCGCTATAAACATAAAAAAAAAAGGTCGTCAATTTGGAAAAAAAAAAACAAAAAACAATATTATGTAATAAAAATGTGGACAAATTTTACACTAAGTGACACTTTTTGGGGACCAGTGACACCAATACAGTGATCCGTGCTAAAAAATGCACTGTACTAATGACACTGGCAGGGAAGGGGTTAACATCAGGGGTGATCAAAGAGTTAAATGTGTTGGTAGGGAGTGCTTGCTAACTGTGTGGGGGAGGTGCTTTGACTGGGGGAAGACAGTGATCCCTGTTCCTGCTTAACAGAAACACAAGATCTCCATCTTCCCCTCTGACAGAACGGCGATCTGCCTTGTTCACATAGGCAGACCGCCATTCTGCCTTTCTCGGGCACGGTTGCTGGATGCCGGCGAATATCAGGTCCGCTGCACCCACTGAGTGTCTCCCACTGTGTCCAATCATAGCGGGAGCAGGTTACCGGCGGCAAGCATGCATGCCCCAGACTCAAAAAAAAAAAAAAAAAAAAAGACGTACCATTATGTGATTTTGCCCTGAAGGACCGCCCTGCCGCAGTATATGTGTATGGGACATTCCGGAAGCTGTTAAAGATTCTTTGAAACTTTGCAAAGAGCCTTCTGGAAAGAGTGGAAGGAGCCACTCGTGTGTCAATTTTTGCTTGAGCTACTGAGTTCCCTAAACAACAGGCTTTCACAAAAACAAAATATGGAACAGCAAGCATTTATAAATTTGAATAGCGCATCCAGAAATGCTTTCAGAAAAACACTGCAATACCAACACAAACTACGTATGTGCTCAGAAAAATACACAAAACTTTCCCTTTAAAGTGAACCTGTGACCAGGAAATGAGCATTCATAGATTTACATATTCTTAACAAGCACAATACTTGAGCATCGTCCTCTGAGCTTTCATAGGATCCTGCAGTGGGGCCCAGGGATGTCACCCTTGGTGGAGCAAGTTTATGGGAAGCTGGGGGGGTAAAGTAAGTATTTCTTTTTACATTTTTCTTCAACATATTCATTTTTCCCCAGCTTTTACTGAGCATTTTTTATTTAAGGATAGGGGGCATGTGACCTTCCCCATATGACAGTGCTTGGGCAGCCAATCACTAGGCCTGAATATTGTTAAGTGAGGGAAGGAGCCATGACACCATCTAACCAGAAAAGATCCAACACCAGAGCTTATCCAGGGTTTTCTCATGCAGAGTGGAAGGAGTCACTTGTGAGTAAATCTCTGCTTGAGCTACTGAGTTCCCTAAACAACTGGCTGCCAAAATAACAAAATGTGGAAGAGCATGTCCAGAAACAAACAAGCTTAACAAGCACAGTACTTGAGCATCTTCTCGTGAGATTTGAGGTCCTGAGCTTTCATAGGATCCTGCAGTGGAGCCCAGGGATGTCACCCTTGGTGGAGCAAGTTTATGGGAAGCTGGGGGGGTAAAGTAAGTATTTCTTTTTACATTTTTTTTCAACATATGAATTTTTCCACAGCTTTTACTGAGCATTTTTATTTAAGGATGGGGGCATGTGACCTTCCCCATATGACAGTGCTTGGGCAGCAATCACTAGGCCTGAATATTGCGAGGGAAGGAGCCATGACACCATCCATCCAGAAAAGCTCCAACACCAGAGCTTATCCAGGGTTTTCTCATGCAGAGTGGAAGGAGTCACTTGTGAGTAAATCTCTGCTTGCGCTACTGAGCTCCCTTAACAACTGGCTGCCAGAATAACAAAATTTGGAAGAGCATGTCCAGAAATAAAAAAAAAACACTGCAATACCAACACAAACTACGTATGTGCTCAGAAGAATACACAAAACCTTCACTTTAAAGTGAACCTGTGGCCAGGCAATGAGCATTCATAGATTTACACATTCTTAACAAGCACAATACTTGAGCATCTTCTCGTGAGATTTGAGATCCTGAGTTTTCATAGGATCCTGTAGTAGGGCCCAGGGATTTCACCCTTGGTGGAGCAAGTTTATTGGAAGCTTGGGGGGTGGGGGGGGTAAAGTAAGTATTTTTTAAAATTTTTCTTCAAAATTTTATTTTTTCCCCAGCTTTTACTGAGCATTTTTTTTTAAGGATGGGGAGCATGTGACCTTCCCTATATGACAGTGCATGAGCAGTCAATCAATAGGCCTGAATATTGTTAAAAGAGGGAAGGAGCAATGACGCCGTCCATCCAGAAAAGCTCCAACACCAGAGCTTATCCAGGGTTTTCTCATACAGAGTGGAAGGAGTCACTTGTGAGTAAATCTCTGCTTGAGCTACTGAGCTCCCTAAACAATTGGCTGTCAGAATAACAAAATGTGGAAGAGCATGTGCAGAAATACAAAAAAAAACCACGGCAATACCAACACAAACTACGTATGTGCTCAGTAGCATACACAAAACCTTCCCTTTCAAGTGAACCTGTGGCCAGGCAATGAGCATTCATAGATTTACACATTGTTAACAAGCACAGTACGTAAGCATCTTCTCATGAGATTTGAGATCCTGAGCTTTCATAGGATCCTGTAGTGGGGCCCAGGGATGTCACCCTTGGTGCAGCAAGTTTATTGGAAGCTTGGGGGGGGGGGGCTAAAGTAAGTATTTTTTTTACATTTTTCTTCAAAATGTAATTTTTTCCCCAGCTTTTACTGAGCATTTTTTATTTAAGGATGTGGTGGATGTGACCTTCCCCATATGACAGTGCTTGGGCTTCAGCAGCCAATCACTAGGCCTGAATATTGTTAAGTGAGGGAAGGAGCCATGATGCCATCCACCCAGAAAAGCTCCAACACCAGAGCTTATCCAGGGCTTTCTCCTGCAGTGAGAAGACTAGGGAGCGTAGATAGGAGAGTATACCTTGCTGCATGAGAGTGGGCTATCAGCAGACGCAACCACTCTAAATGGTCAGACCACAATAGCTCTTTAAAAACCCTTTAAACTGAGCAGATCAACATCTCGCAATGACCTACCAGCAAGATCCTCAATAATATCAAGGGATGAACTCCAGGAAAATCTCTCCACCGCGCTGTATCCCAGCTCCGTCAGCGACGTAGGGAGCGTTTCAAGTTCGTAAGCTCCCCGCTTTTTCCAGTACAGAAACATATTGAAGTTAAATGCTGAAAATCTCCAAAAAAGACTTTACGTAGCCCCGTTGGCCTTGCGGCTCCCCCCTTTTCCTTCTCAGTATCTGTTGGCGTGGCTTTTATGGCTTTGTTGTAAGTATTTTAGCTGCATCATCTTCGGGGGTTAGAGAGAGAAGTGCGCTCTTCATTTCCCAGGGAATAAGCTTCGGGGTTATGAACAAATAATGGATTCATTTTCATAAAACAAGAGAAAGCTGGGAGATCACACACAGTATTGCTCCATACTGACCAATGGACTCTGTACCAAGACACACAAAGGACCATTCTTCAAACTCCTACAGACGTTTTCTAAATTTTGTTTTTCACAGGCCATGAGAGAATATCATGGGGGGGAAGTACGACATTGAAGATTAGCATAGCTATTGCAGCTTTCTGTACAGTATACAGTTCATTAAAAAAATAGTAGACTTGACTTATAAAATGTTTTTAAAGGGTCAGTCCACCCAAAACTGATGTCTTTGTTATGAGCAGAGCATGGTGGGCTGACTTAGCTCCTAATTCCTTCTAGGTCTTGGATGCTCCAACAGTAGGATCTCCCTGCCATAATTCCCAGCCTTGTACCTGTCCACCTTAGAGTTTTGGGTGTCCCCATTCACCTGCTCATTCTGCTACATTCTCATAACATACAATAAACAATAAATCCAGCAGGGATGGTGGAAACCCTTCACAATGGTCACTACAGAACTGGAATCTCAGCACTGAGATCTCTTGAACACAGTCCCCGAGAGATAGAAAAGTCTGACAGTTGGTTCAATCCTTCAGCATCTACCAAGAAATAATATGTTTATAGTCTGATGGATGCTGATTGTATCTATGAGATACTATATGTGTTGGTAATGTAATTGTTAATTATTTTGATATAGTGTACTCTGACTGCAACATCCCTCCTGAAGAAGCCAATGGTGGCAAAACATGTTGAGGCTATCAGTGCAGGCTTGTAATGAAGAGACCTTGATGGAATTAAGATTGTATTCTAGTGGATGAAAGTGTCCAATAAATCCAGCAGGGATGGTGGAAACCCTTTTACAATGGTCACTACAGAACTGGAATCTCAGCACTGAGATCTCTTGAACACAGTCCCCGAGAGATAGAAAAGACTGACAGTTGGTTCAATCCTTCAGCATCTACCAAGAAATAATATGTTTATAGTCTGATGGATGCTGATTGTATCTATGAGATACTATATGTGTTGGTAATGTAATTGTTAATTATTTTGATACAGTGTACTCTGACAGCAACATCCCTCCTGAAGAAACCAATGGTGGCAAAACATGTTGAGGCTATCAGTGCAGGCTTGTAATGAAGATACCTTGATGGAATTAAGATTGTATTCTAGTGGATGAAAGTGTCCAATAAATCTGGCAGGGATGGTGGAAACCCTTCCCAATGGTCACTACCGAACTGGAATCTCAGCACTGAGATCTCTTGAACACAGTCCCAGAGAGATAGAAAAGACCGACAGTTGGTTCAATCCTTCAGCATCTACCAAGAAATAATATGTTTATAGCCTGATGGATGCTGCTGATGGATGCTGAACACAGTCCCCAAGAGATAGAAAAGGCCAGTTGGTGTACAATAAACAATATATACAGCAGGGATGGTGGAAACCCTTCACAAGGGTCACTACAGAACTAGAATCTCAGCACTGAGATCTCTCAAAACCGTCCCCGAGAGATAGAAGAGACCGTCAGTTAGTTTCATGACTTCAGCATCTACCAAGAAATAATATGTTTATAGTCTGATGGATGCTGATTGTATCTATAAGATACTATTTGTGTTGGTATTATAATTGTTAATTATTTTGATACAGCATACTCTGACAGGAACAACCCTCCTGAAGAAGCCAATGGTAACGAAACATGTTTAAGGCTATCGTGAAGGCTGGTAATGAAGACCCTGATAGAATTAAGATTATAATCTGGTGGATAAAAGTGTCCACTGTTTTTTTTACATGATTTTATGTGTATTGCTTCAATAAAATTATTTTTTTAAATGATGGATTTTTTTGGCACCTTTAACCACTTCATCTTCGGAAGATTTGACCCCATTCATGACCAGGCCATTAAGTGCTAATTAGCACTGCGCTATTTTAACTGGTAATTTCGCTAACATGCAACACTGTAACCAAATTAAATTTGTATAATTTTTAAACATAAATAGAGCTTTCTTCTGGTGGTATTTGATCACCGCTGGGTTTTTTATTTTTTTATTATATAAATGGAAAAAGAGTGAAGATTTAAAAACAAATATTTTTTACTTTCGGCTATAAAGCATATCCAATTAAAAAAATTGTGAAAATCTAATTTCTTCATAACTTTAGGCCAAACTGTATTCTGCTACATGTCTTTGGTTTAAAAAATCCCAATAAGTGTATATTGATTGGTTTCTGTGAAAGTTATAGCGTCTACAAACGATGGTATATATACTGGAATTTTTATTTATTTATTCATTTATTTTATATTAGTAATGGCGGTGATCAGCAACTTATAGTGGAACTGTGATAGTGCGGCAGGCAATCTGACACTAACTGACGCTGGCTGGGAGGTACACTAACATCACCAGTGACACTACTACAGTGATCAGTGATAATGCTATAAACTGACACTGGGAAAGGGTTAACATCTAGCGCAATCAAAGGGTTAACTGTGTGCCTAACAAATGTAATGTGTAATGTGAAATTGGCTCAGATCCGGCTTGACTGTCCATTATCATGCATGGAAAGACTATTTGTGTGTCTATAAGACCCCTTTCACTCTCGTGCAACGCGATTTTACCGCGATTTCGGATCAGTATGACTTTGTTGCAACTTTGACACAATGAAAACATATTACAAAGTCATACAGAAATCGCATCTATATTATTCAGGCGCGATTTGCATGAGATTTTGAGGGTTTAACATTGAAGTCTATGGACCTCAAGTTGCATCAAAGTTGGGCCAAAGTAACGCAGGGACTACTCTGAAGTCCGCGCGACTTCAAAGTTGTACAGATATGAACGGTACTCATTGGAAATAATGGGAGACGACTTGTCAAGCGACTTTGCAGTCCCAAGTCGCAGGACAAGTCGCATAAGTGTGAAAGGGGCCTTAGGGTAAAATTGAGACTGCTAGATCAAAGTTTTTCTCCCATGCTATTGAAAAACAATTTTAGCAACCCTAGACAACTCTTCTGCACCATTGACAGATTATTAAAACCTCACAGCCCCTCCACACTACCAGCTTCAACGCAGCTCTGTAACACACTCCTAGATTGTTTTTCTCCTCAAAAATTGACAAAATAAGACACCAAATTCTTACCACACCACATGTTTTGTCCACATCACTACCTGACCCACCTAGCTTCACTGGCTCCTCTCTTTCTACCACTTCTCTTTACTTGACTCAGCATCTCTAACTAAATTGGTCTCTAATATTAAATCATCCACCTGCATACTTGACCCTATTCCCACCTATTTATCCTGTTTTAGTCCTCTATGCCCCATTGTTCTCAATATCATAAATGACTCCCTTAGCACCGGTTTAGTACCAACAATCCTCAAAACTGCTGCCATCACCCCGGTACCAAAAAAACATGGCTCCGGACAATTCAAACAACTTTCACCCAATATCTAACTTACCTTTCCTTGCCAAGATCCTTGGATGGGCTGTGATATCTCAGTTACTCAATCACCTGACTTTAAATGATCTATTTGAACCCCTCCAATCTCGTTTTCAGCAACTGCACAGCACAGAACAATTCTAGAAACCAAAAGTAAAATATAATGCAAGATGTTATTTATAACATATTTAAAAGGTAATAAAACATTTTTGTCACATGAGATAAATTTTGTATAGCAGTACTTCAGCTTCTGCTCTACATGTTTCACCCAAAGGGGCTTCCTCAGGAGTCTTATGAGTGCGATATTGCTGATACAGATGCTTGGAAACTAAAAACGTGCTGAATTGTTTGAGTGCAAGATTCCCAATGATGCTGGGATAACAGGATATTGCGTGACCATAGGAGGAACACAAGAAAAAATTGGCCTTAATTCAGTTACACAGATTGATAATCACTTTGTTCCACAAAGCACCCTATTCCACTCAAACAAACGCTAGGCTGCTGGAGATGGAGCAGAGGGGAACAGTCATATTAAAGAGGAGGAGGAGATCCCCTAGATCACAGGTGTCAAACTGACGGCCCTACAGCTGTTGCGGAACTACAAATCCCATGAGGCATTGCAAGGCTGACAATTACAAGCATGACTCCCACAGGCAGAGGCATGATGGGACTTTCAGCTTTGAAAACAGCTGGAGGGCCACCAGTTTGACACCCCTGCCCTAGATGGTTCAACCTTAAAAGGTGAATCTTCTTCAGTATTTGCAAGCTCTTAAGGACAACCCTTAGTTTCAAAGCTAACCGGGTACTCCTGCCATGTTTGTGATATAGGAATCGTTGACGGGAGATAGAGAGACAGGGTCCCTTTCTCTCTCAGCCTCTGCACAGCACAAAAACCGCCTTGGTCAAAGTCACTAATGACCTTCTGTTAGCTTCTGATTCCGGGTCACTAACTATTCTTATTCTACTGGATCTTAGTTCTGCCTTTGATACTGTAGACCACAATCTTTTACTCTCTTGCCTTGAAACCATATTTGGAGTCTCATAATTGGCGCTGAAATTGATTAAGTCATAGCTTACTGATCACTGTCACATTGTTTCTCTTGGTGGATTCCAGTCTGAAGTTGGTCCAGTCAAGTACTGTGTTCCTCAGTGCTCAATCTTGGGTCCCTTAATTTTTAGCATGTACACATTTCCACTTGGCTAACTGCTTAGATCACATGGGCTCAATTATCACTTCTATGCTGAGGACACTCAGATATACAGCCACGGTAAACCAGATTCTGCTTTGGCTGCTTTTCTTCTGTCGAACTGTATTTGTGATATAAAAACTTGGATGGCCCATAATTTCCTTCAATTACTGTGACAAGACTGAAGTCATGTTTATTGGCCCCCGCCATCAATTACGTAAGGCCAGTCCAAATAGCTTATCTATAGATGGCACTGTACTTAAGCTTCAGTCTAAATTTAAAAATCTGGGGGTGACATTTGATGTTAATTTAACCTTTGACCTACATGTACAAAATGTTGTCAGGACATCTTTTTTCCACTTGAGAAACATTGCTTGGCTGCGTCCTATCCTATCATACACTGGAGCTGAAAAGCTGACCCATACATTTGTGTTCTCCTGACTTGATTCCTGCAATGCTCTACTCACTGGTGTACCAAAATCCATCATAAATCGGCTCCAATATGTTCAAAATTCTGCAGTAGGTCCTGACTAGGTCTGGTACAAGTGATCATATTACTCCTATCCTGGAGTCCTTCCACTTGCTACCCGTCAGGCTTTGCATTGACTTTAAGATCCTCTTGCTCACCTACAAGGCTCTTCATGGTTTGGCACCCCATTATCTCTCTGATCTTTTTTCAACTTATTCCCCTCCTTGTAACCTCCGCTCATCGAATTCTGGTCTACTGTGTGTCCCCCCTACTCACCTACACTCAATGGGGGACCGAGCCTTCTCCTGCTATGCTCCAAAGCTAGGGAATTCACTTCCTAAGAATGTCAAAGATTCCTCTCCTCTAAACTCATCCAAATCAAATCTAAAAACGTTTTTCTTTAGACAAGCTTTCACTTAATTGTCCCTTTTTCCCTTATGTTAATTTATACCGCGTATTTATTGTGTTTTCTTTGTAAAGCACTTTGAGAAGCCGCCTTTAAAGGTGCTATATAAAATAAAGTTTATTATTGTTATTATTATTAATTGTGCTGATATTTACTTAATATCTGTTTGTTCCTTATCTTCTTTGCAGGGAGAAGAAACAAATAGATTGTTCCCTCTGTACAGAGCTGTATTTTGTTTGTCAACACAGGGCTCTGGGCTGTGATTGGACACAGCCAATCAGCAGGTCTCGGCCATGAATCATTGGCTGAAACTTACTGTCAAAATCCCCATGTCCAATCACCGGGGGGGCCGGGGACACGCACACTCTGAACCCAGAAGCCCCTGCCGATGTACAGGTATGGAATTGTGCCCGTACGAGCTGCCTGCCCGCAGTAAAATGTGGACAAGCAGTCGGCGAGTGGGTAAAGTCCTGCTTTCCAGGTTTTGTATAATTTGAGAGATTGGGATGTGGCGCCGGTGGCTTTCCTCTGCCCGGCCCCACTTTCCCTGCTTTTTATTGAGGGTGAAGGATTATTGCAAGCAATGAAATCCAATACAATTATTGCAAAGGAGATCTAACAGCAAGATGAGAATGGAACACATTCATGTAATAGAGTGACAAGAAGAATGCCCAACGGCGGCCAACTGGCGACTCAAGGTCGAGGTCAAAAGCGGACTGGGGGGTCATTGGAAAGTGTCCTAAGAGTGTACCAGGATGTCAAAGCAAAGCTTTGTTCAGTATAATCGTTTGCTTAGTTAAAGTTGGTAAGGTATCAATAAATGACTCCCACACTTCAAAAACTTTTCTTCTCAAAAGATTAGTATAATATGGTATGGCACATTCCAGATGAGGTGCAAATGTCATTGGTGGGCCAGCGGGGAATAAGCTGTGGATGACGATCCCCCTCCACCACTCCTGGCTGCAGCCCACAGTAGTTCCCGGCCTCTCCTATTCCTCTGGGGAGCCTGGGACCACAATAGACAGCTGGGTTAGCAAGCGACAAAGAAGATTGAGGAGCATCTGTTCCCCCCATCTCCTCTGTAACTAATGAACCCAGAAGGCATGATGATTTCAGCACTTCTGGTTCAAAACCTGTTACAGTCAGGTAAGCAGCTAACCAAGCACAGCCTGTGCTTAATTAGCTACCCTGGAGGGCATGGGAGACATTGGGGGTCTAACTGGTGTTGCCACCTGTTCAGGATTCACCTGGACACTCCGGGTTTTAAATCCTATGTCCGGGTTTCAGCCCACTTGAAACCTGGAAACATCAGTGGCAACCCCACAGCAGTAGTCCTCCTATCTCCCTCTCCCCTCGCGTAGGCATTTCAATGTTTTAAATTATGTTGGAGGGGGGGGGGACACTTTAACTGGGATACAGACTGACCAGGGGGGATGTACTGGGGGACAAACTGACAAGGGAGGGATTATACTGGAGGGCAGACTGACCTGGGGGGGGGGGGGTGTACTGGGGGACAGACTGACAAAGGAGAGATTTTTAATAAACACACACTCACCTGTCCCATGATCCATTGGTGCACTCACCCCAGCCGTTTTCAGCCTGTGTCCTCCCTCGGCGCCGCCGGCATCTTTTCTATAATGACAGCTTGCGACTGCACTCTGTGAATGGTCCCGAAGTCTCCTAGGACCTGTCATGTGTCCCAGAAGACTTCGGGAAGGAGGAACGATAACTTCCACTTCCGATCACCTAAGGCGACCGGAACAGAAGTGGGAGAGGGTACCTGTCAAAAAAGCTCAGTTTCACAAACAGGAGTCGGGGAGAAGCCCTTTAAGCGGAATGGCCACTTTTGGGTGGAACTCCACTTTAAGCTTCTCCCATTAATAGCACAATTTGACCACACCACTGTTCATCACAGGACTCTACGTGCACCTCAGTACTACTCTTCTTGGGTCACCCAAAGGTGTTCCAGGCCTTTTACAATCCTATAGTGTATACTGCACAACAACAAAAAAAAATGTGTGCTGCTAAAGTGTTTGGGTCTGGCTTGATGAAAAGGTGGCAACCCTAGGTCTAATAGGCTGATGTCTCCATAAAGAGTACCTGCCCCTATGTGATAGCAATAAAGTTAAACGATAAAAAAATAAAATAATTTTTTTTACACTTTTTAAAATAAAATAAAGAAAAATAGTTTATAAAAAATACTGTATACACTGGTAAAGGTTTTTAAATATAGTTATATAGATATAGTAGTTCATCACCATTTCATGGGTGCGTGCAGTTTTGAGTCTTAACACATTTGGTATCTATTTAGCTTTTATATTTTTTGGTTATGGTTTGTGTACACAAAAAAAATCATTCTAATGGGTTTTTTTTACTGAAAATTTGCATTTGATAAACAGCTAAGCAAATATCGTGTGACATAAGTCACCATTGTATTCTCCAGGGCCTCTTCTTTCATAAAAACACATAATGATTGGGGGGGGGAGGGGTCTTGGTAATTTTCTAGCAAAATATGCTGATTTTAACGGACAGCAAGCGGTCAGTAATAGTGGCGCAAGATTATGACCGGCGGTAAGGATAGATCGCTGGGACTATGGAAACTGGGCAAGAGGGAAGCAAACGTGCTCTACTAAACTTTTTTTAGTTTTGCTAATTGCCAGTGGCGGCCTGTACTGCAAGACGCAGGGGCTCGCCTATCCATGCCCCCTAATCTATATGCGGGACATCGGACACATGGATTCCAATGGGTTTTTTTTTTTTTTGAAAGACACGATTAGAGCCTGAGGCTCTTATTGGCTTCAAAATAGGGTGGGCACGGGGCGCAGAGCACTGTGCTCCGAGCCCAACCAGTTGTGTGACAATAGCGAATGAATATTCGCTATCGTCTTCCTGATTCTCCTCCCGGCCAGTCAGGAAGCAGGTCTTAAGACCCGTCACCTGATTAGCCTAAAGGAGAAGCGCTCCTATTGGTCGCCCAGGAGGAGGAGGGAGGAGACGCATGGCAGAAGCCGCCGTGACGAAGGGGAGACACAGGGGAACCCGTCGCAAGCTGGGGTAAGTGCGGGACTGGTGACCAACGGACCGGGGGGGGGGGTTGTGGGTGACCGAGTGGGTGGCTGTGAATGCATTGTTTGCCGCCCCCCACACACAAAAAATATTCTACAAGCCGGCTCTGCTGTACTCAGGTTTGTGAAGGGGTGGGAAGGGCAGAATTTCCATTTTAAGAGATAAACCTAGTTGAGATCTAAAAAAAAGGAGCGAACGAAACTGAACACAATATTTTTTTTTACGGAGGAAAAAAAAACATGACAATTGTTTTTGATACACAGTGATTTACACACTGAATGTCATCCAGTTAGGGTGGTTTAGATCTAAGATTCTGTGTTCTCTTTAAAGAGTTCCTTTAAAACCCAATACCTCTGAAGCTCCGTATTATGGGTATTCTTTGGAAAGATATTTGTTTAAACACTCATTGATTTCAGAAGAACGTATCATTTCTCAAAGAGACGATTTATTATTTTCCGGCCTCCAAAATAAACTGTGGTGGAATGTTAGCTCTTAAACTTTTCTTTTATCAGGGGTGTCGGTGGATAGATGTCCCGAGCTTCAGGGAACAAAATATTTTTTATTTTTACTCTGGGACTAAACATCAGTAATATTTTCCACTTACTTTAATTAGACATTGTTTCCATGAAATAGAGGAATAAATATATTTAAGAGAAACATCAAGAGACAAAAAAGGTCTCTGACTTGAGAGACGAGTGGGAGGGTTTTTTTCCGAAGGTCAACTGACCATGAAATCTATATGAACTTGTTGGACACCCCATTCCAAACCCATGGCCATTAGTATGGAGTTGGCCTCACCCTACCTTTGGGAAGGTGTTTCACAGTGGGTAAAAAAAACAGCCCGTAAATTGCACTGTCCACTTGTTCTAATAAAGTTATTTGTGGTCTTACTAGTTTTTATTCTTTTTACACGTGGGAGGAGACAAGACACCGTACTGTACATATACAGGGGCATGTAGACGGTGACGTCGAACTCTCCCCGACCAACCCCCGTACTATTTAGAGTTGGTGGACAAAAATGACGGGGGGGGGGGGGGGGTTGATCCTGAATACTTAAACGAAGTTGCAGGACTATGGGTTAGAGAATCGACGACCACGGCAAGGAGGAGACACAGAACAGAGGAGGGTGCACATTTTTCTTATTTTTGATCATTCTGGTGTTTATTGAAATAATCTTGTTCACCTGTCACGTTAAATGCCCGACAAAAAAAATGGGTGACACTTTGTGGAAGGGTTTCCATCCCACTCCGGTTGAGGTATGATTACCGGTACCCAAACCTTACCCCACAGGTTGTTCAAGTATATCTAAAGTACCAGTCAACTGGAAGCCTTTTTTTGGGAGGGTGAGCAGAGAGTTCAGTCTCTGGAAAAAACAGAGAACTACAAAGAGAATTTATATAAATAAGGAGATAAAGTACCTTTGTTACAGATTAATTTCATTCACCTTTTATAATGACTACAAATCAGGGTCTCATTTTTATTTTTTATAAAACA
>BLSH010427532.1:154446-181948 GCA_018402905.1 Glandirana rugosa | reverse complement strand
CAATCGGCGTTTATTGATTGGTTTGTGCAAAAGTGGCCGCGTTTACGGATGATGAGAATTAATTTCTGGGGTTTCTATTTTTTTTTTATTTTTTACTAGTAATGGCGGCGATCTGCGATTTTTAGCGGTACTGCGATATTGCAGCGGACATGTCGGAAATTTTTGACACTTTTTTGGGACCAATGACATTTATTCAGCGATCAGAAATTTAAATGTCCACTGATTACTGTATAAATGTCATTGGCAGTGAAGGGGTTAACCTGGGGGGGGGGAGAGCTAGGGGTTAACTGTGTTCCCTGGGTGTGTTCTTACTGTGGGGGGGTTGGGCTGCCATGGGCATGAGAGATCTAACTGATACCAGTGACAGGGATCAGTAGATCTCCAATGCCCTCACTAACTTTGCCTGTGGCCGCTCATCGCGGCTCGCCAGCGGACATCAGGTCCGCCCGAGCCGCGGGCACACTCCTAGCAGCCGTTCGCAGATCGCCATCTTTTTACGGCGATTTGCGCACAGCAACCACACTGCCGCCGTGAAAACATGGCAGGCGGTCGGGAAGTGGTTAATGACATCCCAGTCTTAGTCTGTAGGGTTCAATATTGAGTTGGCCCACCCTTTGCAGCTATAACAGCTTCAAATCTTCTGGGAAGGCTGTCCACAAGGTTTAGGAGTGTCTATGGGAATGTTTGACCATTCTTCCAGAAGAGCATTTGTGAGGTCAGACACTGTCTAAACAGACGGCCCATCCAAGCTGATTTCAGAAAAGGGCACTGACCTCACACAGCCCTTAGCCCTCCTGTGGAAGTCATGTAAAACCCAAAGATGTATTTATTTCAGGTACTTATATTGCGCCATCAATTTACGCAGCGCTTTACATATACATTGTACATTCACATCAATCCCTACCCTCAAGGAGCTTACAATCTAAGATCCCTAACTCACATTCATACACATACTAGGGACAATTTAGACAGGAGCCAATTTACCTACCAGCATGTCTTTGGAGTGTGGGAGGAAACCAACGCAGGCATAGGGAGAACATGCAAACTCCAGGCAGGTAGTGTCGTTGTTGGTATTCGAACCAGCAACCCTTTTGCTGCTAGGTGAAAGTGCCACCCACTACACCACTGTATACCCATTGCAAAGAGAAAAGAGCTGAACTCTTTCTTGAACAGAGTCTTTAAAGTGGCTGTAACCCTCAGACATGAAATATGAACAAAGCATATCCCTCTAGAGTATGTACTTGCCTCAGTCCACAGCACTAAGTGTCATTTCTGTCTGCTGCCTCCTTCCTCTGCTATCTGCATGAGTCACTTCTGGCAAGTTTTCCTGACACCAGAAGATAAAAAGTGACAGGGGAGGGAGTTCCAGCACACAGCCTGTGATTGACAGCCTCAGCTCTGTTCCTGTGTGAAGGGGGGTGTGCCCCTTGCCCCCAATCAGCTCTCACTTAGCCCTGCAGTGTGTAACTTCAGCTGCCCGCCCCCTGCTTTCTGAAAGTTCAGACAAGATGTATACATTTTGGACTTTGAGTGGTTGTAGAGGAGAGGGCGCTGCAGATAAACAGGTACAACTTATGTAGGAGGATTTGTTTCATCTCTGTGTATCAGCTGGGTATATGGAAGGTTTTACAACCACTTCAAATGTGTTGATCTTTTTGGTGACATCCCACAGCTTTTGCTAAATACTTCACATTGGTCTTTGAGGCTTCCTTTAACCCCTTCCTGCCTTTAACCACCTCCCACCCGGCCACTTTACATATACGGCCGGGTGGGAGCTTCCCCGTTCTGACAGGACAGTATACACGTCCTGCAGAACGGGAGCTCTCAGTGCGGCCACGCGGCACGCTGCTGCTGGATCCTGTGATCATTATGATCACAGGATCCGGTTGAGCAGAGATCGGGATATGGGCGCAGTGACTGGCCCTCCCGATCATGTGACGGCTGTGTCCAATCACAGCCGTCACATTGTAAACAGAGACAGTTCTCCCTCCGCCGAGCTCAGTGAGAGCTCAGTGCGGGGGGGAATGAATCTGCAGATATGTAACAGCTCTCTGCATGATGAGGATTTCATGCAGAAAGCTGTCACAGATCACCCCCCACACAGTGCACCAAGCACACTGATACCCCTGTCCCCATACACATAAGTGTCCCCATAAAACAGCCCCCAAAACATCTGTATGTCCCCCATCACATCTGTCACCATACACAAAACATCTGTCACAGTCCCCGTCACATCTGTCTGTCCCCCAACACCAAATAAACTCCAATTTGGGTTATTTTTACCAAAGAAATGTAGCAGTATCATTTTTGGTCAAAATTTATGAAGAGAAATTACTTATTTGCAAAATTTTATAACAGAAACGAAGAAAAATGCATTGTTTTTGAAAATTTTCAGTCATTTTTCATTTATAGCGCAAAAAATAAAAAACCCAGAGGTGATTAAATACCACCAAAAGAAAGCTCTATTTGTGTGAAAAAAATGATAAAAATTTCATATGGGTGCAGTGTCGCATGACCGCGCAATTGTCATTCAAACTGCAACAGCGCTGAAAGCTGAAAATTGGTCCGGGAAAGAAGGGGGTTTAAGTGCCCAGTATTGAAGTGGTTAAGGTTTCTAAAAGGAGACGGGCATTCGGGTCATGTGACCGCTGTGATTGGCTGTCACATAATCGGAAAACTCCCGATCACTAGTATGCATCAGGAGCTTTCCAGTACATGCCGGCCACTGTGCTGGGAGCGCTCTCAGCGAGGTAAGTGGTTTTAACAGGGCTACATATATGTCTGTGGTCGGCGCCAAGGGTTTAACCTCTTATGGACCGCCCCACGCAGATATACTGTGGCAGGGCAGCCCTCCTGTGCGAAATCACGTATCTGTAAGTGATTTTGTGCAACAGGTCTGGGGCGTGTGCGCGTGCCGCCGGCAACCCACTCCTGCTGTGATTGGACACAGCGGGAACCAATCAGCGGGTCCGGCGGACCCGGTGTCTGCCAGTACTCACCGATTGTTCCCAGGAGAGGCAGAACAGCGGTCTGTGAGAGGGGAAGATTGTTTCTGCTAAGCAGAAACATGGATCTCTGTCTTCCCCCTAGTCAAAGCACCTTCCCCACAGTTAGCAAGCACTCCCAGGGAACACATTTAACCCTTTGATTGCCCCTGATGTTTACCCCTTCCCAGTCAGTGTCATTTATACAGTGACAGTGCATTTTTTTTTTAGCACAGATCACTGTATTGGTGTCACTGGCCCCCAAAAGTATTACTTAGTGTCCGATTTGTCCGCCGCAATGACACAGTCCTGCGATAAGCTGCTGATCGCCGCAATATATAAATAAAAATGCCATAAATCTATCCCGTAGTTTGTAGACGAGATAACTTTTGTGCAAACCAATCAGTATACGCGTATTGGGATTTTTTTAAACAAAACTATGTAACAGAATACATATTGTAATAAACTGATGAAAAAAATTTGATTTTTTATACATTTTTTTGATTGGATGTTTAATAACAGAAAGTAAAAAATATTGTTTATAGCGCAAAAAATGGTCATGAAGGGGGGTAAACCTTCCGGGGCTGAAGTGGTTAATATGTATACAGTATGTGGAGTTTTTGAAGGTCTTTTATTTTATTAAAAAACAGCTATAGCCAGTAACTTTGCCTAGACTGTAATGAAGTCATCAGTTTGCTGCAGGCAAGAGGAAGCATTTCCTCAGTCTCCTTTCCCCCAGCGATCAGACTGTACATTGTGACTTTGTAGCAAGTCACAAGGTGAGAGGCTGCAGCAGTGGCTGAACCTTGTCAGATGTCTGAGAACACAGAGGCTCAGTGGTTAGCACTTCTACTTTGCAGCACTTATTTCTCAGTTCCAGCCCTTGCCGGGACGCTATCTGCATGGAGTTTGTATATTTTCCCTGTGCTTGCAGGGGTTTTCTCAAAAGACATGATCTATTCCAGACACTTGTGAACAAGAACGACACAGGCACCAGGATTTACACTATTGTGAAATCCATAATATAGCATCTCAGTCTAGGAAATAGATGGTGACCCTGGATGATGCCTGAACAAAGATGGCTACATCCTTATGGACAGAAAAACATTTAAACATTTTGTTAGGGGGAGTACTAGGATCTCTGTGCGTAGTAATAAATACCTGGAAGTGTTACAATTACACATTACTTACTAAGGGGTCCATTTATAAAAGATTAGCTGTGTGAATGCCTCAGCATTTGCACAGCTTCTGTGAATAATCTCTGTAATGTGTCTAATATATATATTTCCTATGAGTGTCGGCTCCATCTAGTGGCCTTAATGAAGTGTTTTCCTGAAATACCTAAATCAGTTAAATATTGCATTATGGCCACTAAATGGAACTGACAATCATAGGAAATCATAGCTCCATTTAGTGGCCATAATGTGATATTTTACTGAAATCCCTCAACCAGGAAAATACTGTATTATGGCCACTAGATGGAGCTGATAGTCATAGGAAATGCACATATTAACCACATTTATGGGGTTTATATATGGCGGCTGTGCAACTGCACAGAAAATCTTTTATAAGTAGACCCCTTAGTATGCATTCCCTTATCATTAAAAATATATCTATATACAGTATCTCACAAAAATTAGTACACCCTCACATTTTTGTAAATATTTTATCCAATCTTTTCATGTGACAACACTGAAGAAATGACGCTTTGCTACAATGTAAAGTAGTGAGTGTACAGCTTGTATAACAGTGTAAATTTGCTGTCCTCTCAAAATAACTCAACACACAGCCATTAATGTCTAAACCGCTGGTAACAAAAGTGAGTACAGCCCTAAGTGAAAATGTCCAAATTGGGCCCAATTAGCCATTTTCCCTTCCCGGTGTTGTGTGACTCGTTAGTGTTACAAGGTCTCGGGTGTGAATGGGGAGCAGGTGTGTTAAATTTGGTGTTCTCGCTCTCACATTCTCATACTGGTCACTGGAAGGTCAACATTGTACCTCATGGCAAAGAACTCTCTGAGGATCTGAAAAAAGAATTGTTGCTCTACATAAAGATGGCCTAAGCTATAAGAAGATTGCCAAGACCCTGAAACGGAGCTGCAGCACGGTGGCCAAGACCAAACAGCAGATTAACAGGACAGGTTCCACTCAGAACAGCCCCTCACCATGGTCGACCAAAGGAGTTGAGTGCTGTGCTCAGCGTCATATCCAGAGGTCGTCTTTGGGAAATAGATGTATGAGTGCTGCCAGCATTGCTGCAGAGGTTGAAGGGGTGGTGGGTCAGCCTGTCAGTGCTCAGACCATACGCTGCACACTGCATAGCTGTCGTCCCAGAAGGAAGCCTCTTCTAAAGATGATGCACAAGAAAGCCTGCAAACAGTTTTCTGAAGACAAACAGACTAAGGACAGGGATTACTGGAACCATGTCCTGTGGTCTGATGAGACCAAGATAAACTTATTTGGTTCAGATGGTGTCAAGCGTGTGTGGCAGCAACCAGGTGAGGAGTACAAAGACAAGTGTGTCTTGCCTACAGTCAAGCATGGTGGTGGGAGTGTCATGGTCTGGGGCTGCATGAGTGCTGCCGGCACTGGGGAGCTACAGTTCATTGAGGGAACCATGAATGCCAACATGTACTGTGACATACTGAAGCAGAACATGATCTCCTCCCTTCGGAGACTGGGCAGGGAAGTATTCCAACATGATAACGACCTCAAACACACTTCCAAGATGACCACTGCCTTGCTAAAGAAACTGAGGGTAAAGGTGATGGACTGGCCAAGCATGTCTCCAGACCTAAACCCTATTGAGCATCTGTGGGGCTCCTCAAACGGAAGGTGGAGGAGCGCAAGGTTGCTAACATCCACCAGCTCTGTGATGTCGTCATGGAGGAGTGGAAGAGGACTCCAGT
The DNA here is from genome assembly GCA_018402905.1 of Glandirana rugosa. Classification (NCBI taxonomy): domain Eukaryota; kingdom Metazoa; phylum Chordata; class Amphibia; order Anura; family Ranidae; genus Glandirana; species Glandirana rugosa. The sequence goes on along the minus strand of BLSH010427532.1, from coordinate 176,055 downwards.
GGCAACCTGCAAAGCTCTGGTGAACTCCATGCCCAAGGGGGTTAAGGCCGTGCTGGAAAATAATGGTGGCCACACAAAATATTGGGCCCAATTTGGACATTTTCACTTAGGGTGTACTCACTTTTGTTGCCAGTGGTTTAGACATGAATGGCTGTGTGTTGAGTTATTTTGAGGGGACAGTAAATTTACACTGTTATACAAGCTGTACACTCACTACTTTACATTGTAGCAAAGTGTAATTTCTTCAGTGTTGTCACATGAAAAGATAGAATAAAATATTTACAAAAATGGGAGGGGTGTACTCACTTTTGTGAGATACTGTATATATTGGATGTTGGATCCACTTTAAAATCTATTTTACACAATCTAGTTTGTAAATGACAATGCATAGCCTTCACACTTCTCCTTTTTGCATTTTCAGCACTGTCTTCAATACCCAGGGCTATCATTTACTCATGACAACAAGAATGGCCATAGAGGAGATCAATAACTCCAGCACACTGCTCCCCAATGTCACTCTGGGCTATGAGCTATATGACACTTGCTCTGACCCCACCAACATATACGGAGTCCTGCGGAACCTCTACCTGCCTGAAGAGCCCTATATGAAGATGCAGAACAACTTCACCAACTACAAGACAAAAGCCATTGCTCTGGTCGGCCCATCCAGCAGTAGTTCTGCTTTCATTGCGGCCAGTATTTTGGGCAAGTTTCTTGTTCCCCAGGTAAGATCTATATATCATTGTCACTATGTTCTATTGATAAGATAACAATTTTTCATATTTTAATGCACAATGATCATAATCTTAGGATCTCACGTACAGTACATGCCTCACCCACAGTATATGGCTGGAAGCTTTTAGATTCCCTGGAAGGATTGAGATCAGGCATCTCTAGTCAAGGGTACTAAAGGCAATTGTGCTCTTCCAGTCTTGAGGTAACAGTTTGGTGAAGACCCTCTTTTGTTCTAACATGACTGTGCCCCTATGTATAAAGTCAGCTCGATAAAGACATGGTTTGACCAGTTTGGTGTGAAGGAACTCAAATGTCCTGCACAGAGCCCTGACCTCAACCCTACTGAACACCTTTGGAATGAATTGGGTTGTAAGCCAGGTTTTCTCATCCTACACAAGTTTGACCAGTTTGGTGTGGAGGAACTCGAGTGTCCTGTACAGAACCCTGACCTCAACCCTACTGAACATCTTTGAGATGAACTGGAGTGGCAATTGTGAGCCAGGTCTTCTCATCCAACATCAATACCGAACCTCAAAAATGGGCACAAATTCCCACAAACACACCAAAATCTTGTGGAAAGCCCTCCCAGAAGGTTGGAGGATGTTAAACCCACAGTTTGTTGTGGAGGAACTTTAGTGTCCTGCACAGAGCCCTGTCCTCAACCCTACTCAACACCTTTGGGATGAATTGGAATGCCAATTGTAAGCCAAGTCTTCTCATCCAACATCAGCACCTGACCTCATGAATGCTCTTTTGGAAGTTCGGGGTTCTAGTCTTCACCTGCACCTTCAGCCTTGTGGTAACAGTCTTGATAATGTCCTTATCAGTTACATGACTGTGCACAAAGCCAGCTCCATAAAGACATGGTGTGACCAGTCTGGTGTGGAGGAACTTGAGTGTCCTGCACAGAGCCCTGACCTCAACCCTACTGAACACCTTTCGGATGAATTGAAATGCCATCTGTGAGCCAGGCCTTCTCCTCCAACATCACTACCTGACCTCACAAATGGGCACAAATTCCCACAGACAACTTTCAAAATCTTGACCTGACCTCACAAATGCTCTTTTGGATGACAGGGGTTCTAGGCTTCCCCAGCCTTGTTTAGGAAAGGTCCTTCTCAGTTCTAGCATGACTGAAAGCCAGCTCTATAGATATCGTTTGATGGATTTGAGGTGGAAGAATTGGAGTGTCCTGCACAGAGACCTGACCCTCAACCCTACTGCACTTTTGGGATGAATTGGAAAATCAATGGCGAGCCAGGACTTCTCATCCAAAATCAGTACCTGACCTCACAAATGGGCACAAATTCCCACAGACACCTTTCAAAATCTTGTGGAAAGCCAGGACAAAACTTTACAGACACTCTGACACTAGCAGGGCTTGCCCAGACTTGTTCACTCTGACGGTAGTTGCCGATAGCAACAGTAAGCTGTAGTATCCACTGTTGCGATGGAAAGCACACCCCATACACAGTCTCTCCCTTTAACAACAAAAACAGTCCCAGGCACACTTTACTGTTTGCAGGAATTGGAGCAGTCATTGGTAAAGCACTTGTAATGCCCAACTTTAGCAGAACGCTGGGCATTTTTGTAATCCAGTGGGAATGTCTGGCCGTGGCATGGGGCAGGACATATTTGTAATCCATGGGCTCGTTCGCCCACCATGGTTGCCATGGGCAGCGACACATGGTACAAAGTCACTGAATTGCAGGATTGGTATTTTTAAGTGTCCATCCCCAGTGCTTGTTTTGAAGCAGCTGGGTAAGCAGGTAGCAATCTGTTGGCGGCTCCTGCTGTTTGCTATGAACAACGGCACACTTAGTACAGTTAATGCAAAGTACACAGTTCCTATCCCAGTTAAATCCACGTTGGTAATAAAACACATTACACATCCTTCTGGCTCAGTTCTTGTGGTTGCTATGGGCGACAACTGACTGCCTCACAGGTAATCCCAGAAAACGAGCCCCCAAATGTAGCCATGTGCTCCCTTGAGAGTGGCTGGTAGTAGTGATTCACCTGATAGCTGACCTCAATCGCACCATATATCATACATCCGGAGACACTGACCAGACCGGCTCTAGTTTTTGTTGTTTTATTTGGGGGAAATAACTTGGATGGGGATAAGGGATAACTGTGGGATGTCCAAAGAATTATGGTACAAGGATTCCATATGCAAGCCTGTATATGCACAGCTTCAGACTTGTTTGCTTCTCTCCAGCTCAGAACTTTTTCCAGTTTCCAGCCTGAAAGGAAATGTATCAGGCTTCTCTATACCTTTCTCTTCACCGCGGTTAACACGTGGTGAGGCCTACCCTGTTCCAGCAGGACCTCAGCAACACCCATTACAGGCCAGGGATCACGGGCCCCTGAATGTGCAGTAAGTACTTCAGTGCTAACCGGGCCTTGACGGACTACAACTCCCAGCCCATCTTCTTCCAGGTCCCATCGCCCTGCTCTCTGGTAGTGACTCTCCTTTCCCTTGACTGGCTCCCAAGGCTTCCACAGACTGTCCACCATTTCTCTCCGAGCCTGCTCCACCACTTTCTCCTCCAGTCCCAGGGAGCGTCACTCACAACCCCGGTGAATACTTTAAAGTCTCTCACTCCTCCTGTAGCGCCTCCGCTGTTCTCCTGTCCCTCTTGTGCCGCTCCAGAAATCGCTCTCCTTCCTGGCTGCACCTGAACCCCCAGGCCCCAAGGTCACCCTCCCCAGACCGGGGCAACCTCCCGGGTAGGGGCCTGCACCACAGCGCCTCTGCTACATCTCCAGACTTCCACCTGACACTACTCCTCCCAGATTGGGCTGACTCTGAGTATTTAAGAAGGCCTGCCTCCTGCCAACCCTGCTTGGGGATTGGTCAGGGCTCCTAAGAACACTCCAGATGGCTCCACCCATCTCCCAGCTCTGACCAGAAAAAATTCCCCAGGTTTCTAGAAAGAAGTAGGAGGTTCTGGTGACCTCATCTGTTAAGTCCACCCAATCCTCCCTGAGCTTCTCCTCCCAGCCCAGATGAAAACATTCAGGCCTGCACATCACAGTCAGGCCTGACTAAATTTACCTCTCCTAGCCAAAAACCCTGCTAGAAAACGCACCTATACTAAGGGGGAGCTACATACATAATGGTTCATGTAAAATTTCATCAAAATGAAAAAAATGTGATTTCAGTAGTGTTTTTGCTCAATCCAATAAGATGTGACAAAAGGAAAAAAGAAACTTTACACCTGTTGTGATCCTCCACCAGACGTACTAATTGAACTCACCCAATAGAGTGGCTGGTCAAATCATAAACCAACTCAAACGCTTTTGTATATCACGATCCTATTCAGTGTAATCAATCATCTGCTGTCCTCTCCCGGTCTTAACTCAGGACCACCATGCATGAAAATAGAGGAAGGATGCTCCGAAAGTGTAATATCATTTTTAAAATGTATTATTAAAAAACGTTTAAAATATCGCACTCACATTTTATACAGTCAGGTCCATAAATATTGGGACATTGACACAATTCTAATCTTTTTGGCTCTATACACTACCACAATGGATTTGAAATGAAACGAAAAAGATGTGCTTTAACCACTTCCCGACCGCCTAACGTGTTTTCACGGTGGCAGTCGGGCTGCTGTGTGCGAATCGCCGTAAAAACACGGCGATCTGCAAACAGCCGCTAGGGGGTGCGCTCACGCCGCCGGCGCGCGCCCGCCACACTCCTGAGGAGTGTGCCCGCGGCTCGGGCGGACCCGATGTCTGCCGGCGAGCCGCAATGAGCGGCCACAGGCAAAGAACGGGGAACCGCCGATGTAAACATGGTGGTTCCCCGCTCTTTTAGTAGGGGCATGGGTGATCTACTGATCCCTGTCACTGGGATCAGTTAGATCTCTCATGCCCATGTTAGCCCAACCCCCCCACAGTAAGAACACACCCAGGGAACACAGTTAACCCCTAGCTTCCCCCCCAGGTTAACCCCTTCACTGCCAATGACATTTATACAGTAATCCGTGGACATTTACATTTCTGATCGCTGAATATATGCCATTGGTCCCAAAAAAGTGTCAAAAATGTCCAACATGGCCGCTGCAATATCGCAGTACCGCTAAAAATCGCAGATCGCCGCCATTACTAGTAAAAAATAAAAAAAATAAAAACCCCAGAAATTAATTCTCACCATCCGTAAACGCGGCCACTTTTGCGCAAACCAATCAATAAACGCCGATTGTGATTTTTTTTTATCACAAATATGAGAAATTATATCAATCGGCCAAAAACGATGAAAGAAAAAATTTTTTATATTTTTTTTTGGATTTGAATTTTAGCAAAAAGTAAGAAATCTGGGTTTTTTTGCGAAATGGTCGCTCTTCTTTTGTTTATAGCAGCGATCAGAAATGACGCAGAGGCAATCAAATACCACCAAAATAAAGCTCTATTTGTGGTGAAAAAAGGACACTTAAATCTTGTTTGGGTACAATGTCGCACGACCGCGCAATTGTCAGCTAAAGCGACGCAGCACCGAATCGCAAAAGTGCTCTGGTCCTAAAGCTGGAAAACCTTCCGGTTGGTAAGTGGTTAACTGCAGACTTTCAGCTTTAATTTGAGGGTATTTACATCCAAATCAGGTGAACGGTGTAGGAATTACAACAGTTTGTATATGTGCCTCCCACTTTTTAAGGGACCAAAAGTAATGGGACAATTGGCTGCTCAGCTGTTCCATGGCCAGGGGTGTGTTATTCCGTCATTATCCCATTTACAAGGAGCAGATAAAAGGTCCAGAGTTCATTTCAAGTGTGCTATTTGCATTTGGAATCTGTTGCTGTCAACACTCAATATGAGATCCAAAGAGCTGTCACTATCAGTGAAGCAAGCCATCATTAGGCTGAAAAAACAAAACAACCCCATCAGAGAGATAGCAAAAACATTAGGTGTGGCCAAATTATCTGTTTGGAACATCGTTAAAAAGAAAGAATGCACCGGCGAGCCCAGCAACACCAATAGACCCGGAGGACCACAGAAAACAACTGTGGTGGATGACCGAAGAATTCTTTCCCTGGTGAAGAAAACACCCTTCACAACAGTTAGCCAGATCAAGAACATTCTCCAGGAGGTAGGTGTATGTGTGTCAAAGTCAACAATCAAGAGAAGACTTCACCAGAGTGAATACAGAGGGTTCACCAAAAGATGTAAACCATTGGTGAGCCTCAAAAACAGGAAGACCAGATTAGAGTTTACCAAACAACATCTAAAAAAGCCTTCACAGTTCTGGAACAACATCCTATGGACAGATGAGACCAAGATCAACTTGTACCAAAGTGATGGGAAGAGAAGAGTATGGAGAAGGACATGCTATCCACGATCGCACTCGCAGCTTGTGATGGGAGCAGTCGGAGACGATCAGGAACACATATATGCGTTTAATCCCTAGTGTCGGGCCAGGCACTTATAAAATGTGAGTGTGATATTTTAAATGTTTTTAATAATAAAATTTAAAAACGATATTACACCATCAGAGCCTCCTTGTATTGTATTAGGTTAAGTTCACGCTTTTTTCATCAGAAATCTGCACTATCCTTTCCTGTTGTTTTTTATATGTGGTTTTGGGTTTACCAAAAATAAGGACAGCTGCGGTTTCTTTCCCTGATTTCCCAGTAATTGGCCTGGTGGCGCTGGTTGTTTCTTTTGTTATTATTCACAGTTTGATTAGTAGGGTGTAGGTCCTCGGGCCTGCCCTGAAAGTCTTGGGAAGAGGTGAATGTGGCCTTCTGTCTTAGTTTGCCCTCTCTCATTAGGTCCCCCTTTGGGGGAGCCCCATCTAGTACTTGGGGTTGGTCTGTTTCGGCAGACCTCCCAGAGAATGGGGTCCACCTGGTCCTGGCTAGGTAGACCAGTGAGTACCTCAGTTGCCACGGGGGGATCAGGGTAAGGACCCTTCCTCTTCGGAGGAGGTCCATGTGCACTTTTTTGGGTTCTCACGTTTTGTGTGTGCACTTTTTTTTTTGCAACGGTTGTTAGTCTGAGTGTGCTTCACCAACTTCCGGACCACCCACCCTTGTACGAAACAATGTACCTGTATGTTGTTCGCATCTTCCGTGTCTGGGGCATGCGCCACCGTGATTGGACACAGGGGGAGCCAATTAGCGCGTCCGGCGGCCAGGATGGCTGTGGAACCCGCCGATTGTTCAGAGGAGAGACAGAACGGCAGTCTGCCTATGTAAACAAGGCAGACCACCATTCTGTGAAGGAGGAAATTCGGGCTGAAAATGGACCTGAAACAGTGAACAGGGACGCACCGGACCCCTGCTGTGAGCCACTCCCTTGCTGCAGTGTGAACCCAGCCTAGTACAATGCAGATTATGTACGAGCTGCCAATACCTAAATATGTTACATTTGCCCATAGAAATGTTTAACAAAAGTCTGCAGAAACTGCGGTCAAAAGGGCAAGAGGGAAGCATGCCTGCACATTATTAGACACAAGGCAACGTTCTGCAAAGGAGCAGCAAGCTGAGAAGTGGATTTCTCTTCTTTTATCGTACATGTAAGCTTCTATTAAGAAGAGAAACACTGCCCTCTGGTGTTTAAAGGCCTAACTTACAAATTATCTGTCCTATGGAAAACCTTGTGCTTTTGGTGGCCATGCTTTTTTTTTTCTTTGTTATAATGACAGATGTGCCAAAAGGGCTCTTACCAGGGCCAGCTCTACCACTAGGCGGAGTAGGCGGCCACCTAGGGCGCACTGTCACCCAGGGCGCCAAGCCTCTGTCCATATACTACCCCAGCCTGTCCATATACTAACCCAGCCTGTCCATATACTAACCCAGCCTGTCCATATATTACCCTAACCTGTCCATATACTACCCTAGCCTGTCCATATACTATCCTAGCCTGTCCATATACTACCCCAGCCTGTCCATATACTACCCTAGCCTGTCCATATACTAACCCAGCCTGTCCATATACTAACCCAGCCTGTCCATATATTACCCTAACCTGTCCATATACTATCCTAGCCTGTGCATATACTACCCCAGCCTGTCCATATACTACCCTAGCCTGTCCATATACTACCCTAGTCTGTCCATATACTATCCTAGCCTGTCCATATACTACCCTAGCCTGTCCATATACTACCCTAGCCTGTCTATATACTACCCTAGCCTGTCCATATACTACCCTAGCCTGTCTATATACTACCCCAGCCTGTCCATATACTTGCGGACCACGGCTGGCATGTAGAAGCGAGCCGGTGTTGCCATTATTTGTCTATAAGCCGGGTCCAGAGGCACAGGTGCGGGCCTGTGGACCACAGCTAAAGAAATAGGTAGAGAGGCGCTGCAAAAATCTCCACCTCCGCCACCTCCATCATATACATGCACAGGGCAAAGGGGGTGGAGTTAGGGGTGGCAAAATGAGGTTTCGCCTAGGGTGTCAAAAATCCTTGCACCAGCCCTGGCTCTTACCCAGCCCTCAGGTCCCAGCAAAGCCCTAAGGCATATCTTCACACATACATGCAAGATTTTTCACTCATGCGCAGATACCATGAGCTTGGGGACTTGCATACCAGCCCTGTATGCGCACACGTGCATGCATCGGAAACCCATCAGTGCCCTGCGTAACGTCTATGCACTCACAAACGTTATTCTGGCCTAGGAGAGAAAGAAGGAAGTGCTGAATGAGAAACTTATTAAAAAATAAATATACAGTATCTCACAAAAGTAAGTACACCCCTCACATTTTTGTAAATATTTTATTCTATTTTTTCATGTGACAACACTGAAGAAATGACACTTTGCTACAATGTAAAGTAGTGAGTGTACAGCTTGTATAACAGTGTAAATTTGCTGCCCCCTCAAAATAACTCAACACACAACCATTAATGTCTAAACCACTGGCAACAAAAGTGAGTACACCCCTAAGTGAAAATGTCCAAATTGGGCCCAAAGTGTCAATATTTTGTGTTACCACCATTATTTTCCAGCACTGCCTTAACCCTCTTGGGCATGCAGTTCACCAGAGCTTCACAGGTTGCCACTGGAGTTCTCTTCCACTCCTCCATGACGACATCACAGAGCTGGTGGATATTTGAGACCTTGTGCTCCTCCACCTTCCGTTTGAGGATGTCCCACAGATGCTCAATAGGATTTAGGTGTGAAGACATGCTTGGCCAGTCCATCGCCTTTAACCTCAGGTTTTTTTTAGCAAGGCAGTGGTCGTCTTGGAGGTGTGTTTGGGGACGTTATGTTGGAATACTGCCCTGCGGCCCAGTCTCCGAAGGGAGGGAATCATGCTCTGCTTCAGTATATCACAGTACATGTTGGCATTCATGGTTCCCTCAATGAACTGTAGCTCCCCAGTGCCGGCAGCACTCATGCAGCCCCAGACCATGACACTCCCACCACCATGCTTGACTGTAGGCAAGACACACTTGTCTTTGTACTCCTCACCTGGTTGTCGCCACACACACTTGACACCATCTGAACCAAATACGTTTATCTCATCAGACCACAGGACATTCCAGTAATCCATGTCCTTAGTCTGCTTGTCTTCAGCAAACTGTTTGCCGGCTTTCTTGTGCATCATCTTTAGAAGAGGCTTCCTTCTGGGACGACAGCCATGCAGACCAATTTGATGCAGTGTGTGGCGTATGGTCTGAGCACTGACAGGCCGACCCCCCACCCCTTCAATCTCTGCAGCAATGCTGGCAGCACTCATACGTCTATTTCCCAAAGACAACCTCTGGATATGACGCTGAGCACGTCCTCTCAACTTCTTTGGTCGACCATGGCGAGGCCTGTTCAGAGTGGAACCTGTCCTGTTAAACCGCTGTATGGTCTTGGCCACCGCCGCTGCAGCTCAGTTTCAGGGTCTTGGCAATCTTCTTATAGCCTATTTCATCTCTATTTAGAGAAACTTTTTTTCAGATCCTCAGAGAGTTCTTTGCCATGAGGTGCCTTTTTGAACTTCCAGTGATCAGTATGAGAGAGTGAGAGCGATAACACCAAATTTAACACACCTGCTCCCCATTCACACCTGAGACCTTGTAACACTAACAAGTCACATGACACTGGGGAGGGAAAATGGCTAATTGGGCCCAATTTGGACATTTTCACTTAGGGGTGTACTCACTTTTGTTGCCAGTGGTTTAGACATTAATGGCTGTCTGTTGAGTTATTTTGAGGGGACAGCAAATTTACACTGTTATACAAGCTGTACACTCACTACTTTACATTGTAGCAAAGTGTCATTTCTTCAGTGTTGTCACATGAAAAGATATAATAAAATATTTACAAAAATGTGAGGGGTGTACTCACTTTTGTGAGATACTGTATATACATATTTGAAATTTGAGAGAAGAAGGGAGAAGGCAAAGAGCAAAATGCACTTGCATCAGTGGGGCATGCTGGGGGGTGTCCAGAATTGGACAAAAGGGGGGAAAACTAGCAAGTGGGCCTCACTCAGAGTTATGGTTTAGAGACTCCTTTTCCTTTTGGTTATACACTTAACACCCTTAATGTTTCTTTTCTTCAGCTGCGTTCTCATGAGAAAATAGGAGATAACATTTTATACTTCTAGGCATATAACCAGTATTGAAATTGAGTGTCTACTAAGGCATAGGACTGTATTGTTTTCAGGCAATTGATCCCTGATCTAACCTTATCTCTTAACTGTACTAAAGCTGTTGTAAGTTACTGAAAAGACAAGTGAACTTTATTGCAACTATTCTGTGTGCATGTTTTCTCTTCCTGTGTACACAGTACAGGCTTCACTTTATTTTGTATCATAGAATAAAGCAGAAGGCATTGGTGCTCAGTGGGCAGAAGGAGGCAACACCTATGCTCAGGAGAGGGGGTAACAGTTGTGCTCAGCAGGTGGTTGGAGGAACAGGGGGAGGTCAGGGTAACAATACAGCATGGAAAGGGGAATAATCATGCCCAATGGGTGATGGAGGAGAGCAATAGTGTCACTGGGGGTGGAGAGAGATAATAGTGTCCAGTGTTGTTTGGGGGAGAACTATAGTACCTAGTGGGGGGCTGGGGGGAGCTAATAGTGCCCAATGGGGGGTGGGGGACAACTATAGCACCCAACAAGGGGTGGGAGAAACAATAGTGACCAGCAGGGGGTGGGGTGAAACAAGAGTGCATTGTGCATACTAAGCATATTTACCACCCAGATTATTTTTTCATTAATATTCATGAAATGTAATAACTAACTAATAATGGCTATAAAAAAAAGTCAAAATTATATTGGTAGACTGTGGAATAGTATCCCATACAATCTGCTGGTTGTCCCAGATCTGCTGGTTGAAAGCTGAAGAGTGGGACCTTTTGAGTGAAACAGTTTTGATTTTGACTGCTGGTGTTTGCAGTTTTTTTTTTAGTTTTTTTGGGCTTTTTATTTGCAGCTTTTTAACACTTTTCTCATTCTCATTTCTGAGCTTGCTACCTTTTTGCTTGCTGGACCTCTGAGCAAGTGGTGAGTTAAACACCAGAGTTTATAACAGGAGTCTTCAAACCTGTAAGTAACATCTGAAATGTCCTTTTAATAGTGTTGCTGTATCTGGGAAAATGTGTGCTAGCAAGATTGAAGGTTTTGTACAGTGCACAGTGTGCCGCATGTATGAAACTATGGAGCAATAGCTTCAGGATGGATACCGCTGTGACAGATGTGAGCAGGTTGTCCTTCTAGAAGCTCACATTAGAGATCTGGAGGAACAAATTGCAATGCTGGGCAGAGCTAACAACCTTGAAAGGGGTCCTCTGCTCACTGTGCAGGTGGCTAGTAGGGTTAAGTCAGGATTATAAGGTAGGTAGATGGGTTAATACAGTTAGAGGGAGTGGTAGGGGCTCACACAAATGGAAGGCCAGCCCTGGGTTTGAGCGCCCTAACAGATTTTCCAAGTTGAGGGAAGATGTAGGGGTGACAAACTCAGAGGTGGTAGCCCTAGATGTCACTGCTTCCCCTAACAGCAGGGAGAGCAGCCCATCTAGTAGGGGTGGTAGGGGTAGTGCAGGAATGCCTAGACAGTTGGTGGTAATTTGGGATTCTATAATTAGAAGGACTGATAGAATCATTTTTTTCGCCAGGATCGCCTCAACTGAATGTTTTGCTGTCTCCCTGGTGCCAGGGTCCGGCATGTGGTGGACCGGGTTGATAAATTACTGGGAGGAGCTGGGCATGACCCATCTGTCTTGGTCCACGTTGGAAGCAATGACAGAATACTGTATATGGAACGTGGAGGCCCCTTAAGAACCAATTTAAAGAATTAGTTTGCAAGTTGAAGGGAAGGACCTCTAAGGCGATATTCTCTGAAATATTGCCTGTGCCATGCGCAACACAGGAACGACAGGGGGAGATTAGAGCCCTGAATGCATGGCTAAAGACCTGGAGTAAGGAGGAGGGCTTTGGGTTTTTAGAGCACCGGGCTGACTTTTCTTGGGGTGCAACCTATATGCTAAATATGGTTTGTACCTAAATGGAAGCGGGTCTGTTGTGCTGGGGGAGAGGTTTATGGGAAGACTGGAGGAGTATTTAAACTAGTATTGAGGGGGGAGGGTGCATTTGATTATAATGGGGTAGACAGGTCAGACAGGGGCCAGCCCCTATTGGTGGGCTGAATGGGGAAAGATGGGGGGAGGGCTATGGAAGATGATATGAAGGTTCCTATGTTACAATCAACCATTGGGAATGGTACTGTTTGTACTAAAATTAAAAATATGCAACATACATGTGCAAAATGTGACAATGAATTAAACTGTTTGTTCACCAATGCCAGGAGTCTACCAAGCAAAATAGGTGAGTTGGAAGCTCTGGTGCATGGGGAGAACTATGATTTAATTGGTATTGCTGAATCTTGGCTTTGTTCTTCACACGACTGGGCTATTAATATTTCTAGCTATGCTCTCTTTCGGGAAGACAGGGTAAAACGGAGGGGTGGGGGTGTCTGTCTCTATGTGAGAAGTGATCTCAAAGCGAGTGTGAATGAGGACCTAGTTGATGGAGAGTGTGCTGAATCGGAAGCATTATGGGTAGATCTGCATATGGGTGTGCACACTACAAAGGTTATCATTGGAGTTTGCTATAGACCTCCCAGTGTTAAAGAGGAGGTGGAGACTCAGCTCCTTGCACAGATGGAAAGAGCTGCAAAGGCTGGGACAGTGATAATAATGGGGGATTTTAACTACCCGGAAATTAACTGGAGTAATGGCACTGCTGTGACAGTTAAAGGGCAACAATGTATAAACCTATTACAGGACAATTTTATGGTCCAGTTTGAGGCCCCAACTAGGAATGACGCTTTGCTGGACCTGGTAATCTCAAACCATGCAGAGCTTATTACCAATATTCATATAAAAGAACATCTGGGTAACAGTGACCATAACCTGATTTCATTTAATGTAAGCTGCAAGCAACAAACACATACGGGAAAGATAAAAACACTTAACTCGAAAGCAAATTTTACAAGGATGAGGGCTGCTCTCCAGGACTTATGCCGCGTACACACGGTTCGACGGTCGTATACAACACGTCGTACTCACGACCGTTGTATGCGAAATCAATCGTTCATATGCGCGATTTGAACAGTCGAACATACAACGGTCGTACAAGGGAGTTGTATGAGCAGACTAGAAAAGTTGGTCGTACCAACAAGCTCTCATATGACCGTTGTATCGTGTGTACAGAGCAATTGGTACAACAAAGTTGTATTGTGCAAAACACGCACGCCCAAAGTCAGGAATGGCTGGATGCTAATTACAATCACCTGAACGTTCTTTCCCCGGACGTACGATCGTGTAGTGCAGTCAGTATGCTGCATACAATAGCCAACATACGATTCGACGCGATCGTACGTGCGATCGTCGAACCGTGTGTACGGGGCTTTAGACTGAGAGGGAATATTGGCATCAATGAACACAGAACAGAAATAGGAATTTTTCAAAAAGACTGTATGCGAACTCACTGCAAGATATATTCCCATGGGCAATAGGTTTAAAAGGCTAAAAATAAAACCTATGTGGCTCACAGCCAAAGTTTAAAAAAGCTATAAATGATAAGAAAGGAGCATTTAAAAATATAAAAATGAGGGAACACTATCGTCTTTTAATTGTTACAAAGAATATAACAGAATATGTAAAAGGGAAATAAAGGATGCAAAAATTCAAAATGAACGACAGATTGCAAAAGATAGTAGGACAAACCCCCAAAAATTCTTCAAATATATTAATAGTAAAAAGGTCAGGTCTGAGCATGTAGGCCCTTTACAAAATAATCTACAGTGGGTGACTGGGGACAAAGAGAAGGCAAACTTATTAAACAAATTCTTCAGCTCTGTGTATACAAAGGAGCATGGGGGAGCTCATGTCCATAATGGGGGTGGTAGTGACACAGCCCCAAATGATCGTCAATGGCTCAAAAGTGAAATGGTCCAGAAGTATTTAGATAGAATAAAGGTAGATAAAGCACCTGGACCAGATGGCATCCACCCACGGATCCTAAATGAATTGTGCTCTGTCATTTCAAAGCCATTGTATCTAATTTTTAGGGACTCCTTAATGACTGGAATAGTACCACTGGATTGGCGTAGGGCCATATTTAAAAAGGGATCAACGTCTTTACCAAGTAACTATAGACCTGTTAGTTTAACTTCTATAGCTGGGAAGATACTGGAGAGTTTAATAAAATACCACATAGATGAGATCTTGTTGGAAAAAAATGTTTTAAGCAACATACAGCATAGATTCATGAAAGACAGTAGTTGTCAAACAAACCTGACTTCTTTTTATGAGGAGGTAAGTAAAACTTTGGACAGAGGGGTGGCTGTGGACGTGGTATACTTGGACAGAGGGGTGGCTGCGGACGTGGTATACTTGGACAGAGGGGTGGCTGTGGACGTGGTATACTTGGATTTTGCTAAAACGTTTGGCACCGTTCCCCACACACGGCTAATGTGTAAGGTAAAGTCTACAGGCTTGGAAAGATCAGTTTGTAAATGGATAGAAAACTGGCTAAAAGACCGAATTCAGAGAGTAGTGGTTAATGATTCTTATTCTGAATGGTCTAAGGTTATCAGTGGTGCACCCCAAGGTTCAGTGTTGGGACCCTTACCTTTCAATATATTTATAAATGATATTGGGTCTGGGATTAAAAGTACCATTTCAGTGCTTGCAGATGACACCAAGCTATGCAGTGGAATAACGGTCCTTACAGGATGTCTCCAACTTCAATGCACTGTCTAATTGGGCGACTATGTGGCAAATGAGGTTTAATGTTGATAAATGTAAAGTTATGCATTTGGGGGCTAAGAATATGCATGCATCATACATACTAGGGGGAGTACAACTGGGGGAATCCATAGTGGAGAAGGATCTGGGGGTTTTGGTAGATCATAAGCTTAATAATGGCATGCAATGCCAAGCTGCGGTTTCCAAAGCAAGCAAAATTCTTTCTTGTATTAAGAGAGGTATGGACTCCAGAGATAGAGACATTATTTTGCCCCCCTGTACAAATCATTAGTAAGACCTCATCTGGAATATGCAGTTCAGTTTTGGGCACCAGTTCTCAAAAAGAATATCGGGGAACTGGAGAAAGTGCAGAGAAGGGCAACCAAACTAGTAAGAGGCATGGAGGAGCTCAGTTATGAGGAAAGATTAGAGGATCTGAATTTATTCTCTCCTGAGAAGAGGAGATTAAGGGGGGATATGATCAACATGTACAAATACAAAGAGTTCCATATAGTGAACTTGGAGTTGAGTTATTTACTTTAAGGTCATCACAAAGGACAAGGGGGCACTCTTTACGTCTAGAGGAAAAAAGATTTCATCTCCAAATACAGAAAGGTTTCTTCACAGTTAGAGCTGTGACAATGTGGAATAGACTTCCCCCACAGCTGGGTTTTGCCAGCACGGTAGATTTCTTTAAAAGATGCCTGGATTCTTTCCTTAATGTAAATAATAAAACTGGATACTAACATTTATTAGGTAAGGTTGATCAAGGGTGAATCCGATTGCCTCTTGGGGGATCAGGAAGGAATTTTTTTACCCCGCTATAGCAAATTGGATCCATGCTTTGCTGGGGGTTTTTTGCCTTCCTCTGGATCAACTGTGGGTGAAGGATTGTATATCGGATTGTATAGTTATATATAATTTTTCTGTTTTTTTTTCGACTGGATGGACTTGTGTCTTTTTTCAACCTGACTAACTATGTAACAATGGTGGTCCATCTAGTGCTCCATTATATTGGTGGTCAGTGGATGGCCCTCCTTACATTCGTGTTTATTGAGAAAGGTGCCTTCTTATAAGGTGGTTAGTGGGAGGTGAGCCTTGTACTGGTGGTCAGTGGCACACATGCCATGTTGCATTGGTAACCTGTTGGAGGCATGACCCCTACATTCATGATCTGTGTAGTGACTCCCTACATTGAATGCCTGTTGGTGGTCAGTGGCCTTAGTCCCTTACCATTGGCTCTACATAGTAACATCCATGCTGCTAATATGCAGGCACCATCAAGCAATAAATCAATTTCAATCTCTCTGCCCACTGCTCAAGGAACCCTTAGCAATCTTTGGAGGACCTGGAGAAAGGCTGGTTTATATGTTTGTAGCAATATCCCCGACCTCCAGAGACCTAGTGGTGACCTCCAGAGTCAGGGAGAGCTGACATTCCTCCTCAGGGTGCAGGTTACTAGGCATGGTGGGTGTAGTGCAAGATGGAATGATTGGGAGCCAGTCACTTTTAAAATGAACAAAAAGATTTGACTCTTAACAAGAACTGGGGGAGAGAGGGTTAGAGCCAGGACACCCTTAGGCAAATGCAATGTGCAAATTGGCAAAGTCCACAAACAAAAATAGAAGTAGGTCGACAGCAATACAGAAAAGGGGCCTTTAAGCTGAATGCAGCAATCTGTATGTTTGTAGCAACTGCTGTCTCCTATAGTAACACTTCACTCTCAATACTCCTCTGTAGATCTGCACACGTAACTCACAGTATCCTGCTGTAGATCTTCATTCACATCTCACAGTATCCCACTGTAGATAATTCAAGCTTCACCCACACTATCCAGCTGGATCCCTGACTTGACTTACAGCTACCTGCTGTACTTATCTTCAAGGTGCACCCACATCATCTGCTGGGTTCCTGGATGAGACTACTAAAGCTTTCCCACTTCTTCACCGTCCCCAGCTAGTGAAGAGGCTCCTCTGGTACTTCTTCAGACCTCTATCCTTTCTACACCTGCCTCTGGTAACAGGAGTGGATGTCCATTTGTGGCAACTGCTTCTCCTTTATCACTGGCACCTATCCCGTTCCCCCTAAGGCAGAAGCTCCTCTACTTGGTTAGGCCTCCGACTTGAAGCCTAACTCTCTGCTGCGGCTTGGATTCCTGGATAGGCCTCAGACAGGCCTAGCAGCCATGTGCTCCCGGGATATGCCTCAGGCTTCTGGCCTAGCATAACGATACAGTCCACCTAGGCAGCTGAAAGGTTGGCAAAGAACCCCGATCACCTGACTCCTTCCGAATAAATAGACTATCCCAGCATGCTCAGGGGCATAAGAAACCTCCTCCTGATTGACTGAAACAACATATCTATTCATAACCTGAATTCACTGTAATCTATCATCCTAATGTCAAAGGTAGCAATGCGACCTAGTGACAGAAGAGATGGACTACACACCAGACTCAGGCTTAGAACACAAATCAGTGGATCCAACTACCAATTAGCCAGGCTAGTTACCACCTAGCACAACTAAATTTGTTAGCAGCACTGTTTCGGACCAGGGTGCTACATGGTGAAAGGGTAGATATCAGTTGCTTGAGTAGAATGCCTGTTGGTGGTCAGTAGCCATTGGTCCCAAGCCACTGGCTCTGCATGGTATCAATGCATTGGTACTGCAACTATGCAAGCTCAATACCTCAATCTCACTGCTCAATGCTCAAGGAACCCTGGTTGTGAAAGGCTAGTCTAGAGGGTGAAAGGGTAGATATCAGTTGCTTGAACACTGGGGACTAATGACAATATGTAGCCACTAAAGAAAATAATTTTGGAGGTAAGCAGGCAAATTTTACACTTTATGGCCAACACTTTTTTTTTATTATTTTTACTGTCTTTGTCTTGTTGGGGAGATGTAGAGAGAACCAATTCCCCCTTTGTTCCATTGACAAGTCTTGCCTAGACAACCATTAATCTTTTCAGGAAAAACATTTAATAAGCAATGCCAGAGATGAATACTGTTTCATTGACAGAACATCTGATTTGTTCTTTCAGATAAGTTACTCAGCCAGTCATGAGCAGCTCAGCAATAAGAAGATCTATCCATCCTTCTTTCGCACCATCCCCAGTGACAAGCTCCAAGTAGAAGTCATCTTAAACCTGCTGCAGAGGTTTCAGTGGACGTGGGTGGCAATAGTGGGCAGTGATGATGCCTATGGCCGGCAGGGCGTACAAGACTTGAACACCTTGGCAAGCAAGAATGGCATCTGCATAGCATACCAGGGCCTGATCCCATACAGCACAGACACAACCGTGGTTAAGAAGATGGTGGCCAACATTGTTCAGACCAGAGTCAAGGCAACTGTGGTCTTCTCGGCCTATTTCAACGCAAGAATATTTTTTCAAGAAGTCATAAATGCCAACATCACTGACTTTGTCTGGATCGGGAGTGAAAGCTGGTCAACGGACACTCAAATCGCAGCAATGGCCAGTACCAAAAGAATTGGCTCGATATTAGGCGTTTCAGTGGGTCAAGTCTATTTCCCAAAGATCCTCCAATTTGAAACAGACTATGTCACATCTCCAAAAACTAAAACCACAGGCCAGAATGGCTGCAACCAAGTCTGCCAGGACTGTCAGGGCTTCACACTGCAGACCATGCCCATTGCCACTCAGTTTGCCATGTCAGCTTCTTTTAATGCCTATTCAGCTGTGTACGCCATAGCAAATGCCTTACATGATCTACTGGACTGTGACTCTGGACAGTGCAGTAACAACACTTTCTACCCATGGCAAGTGAGTATAAGGATTTTTTTGCACATGCAATAAAATGCATGATTTAGGCCTGAACATTAAATAAACCCCTACATATTATATATGTAGCGCTTACCTCCGCAGCTTATTTTCCACAGGTTTCTATCCCAGATTAGCAAGCCGTCGATCCCAATCTACCAGTCGACCGGGGGCAGCCACAGGTAGATCAGGGCCCTCCATTGCCAATCCTTCCCCCCTAAGCCTCCGCCGCCCCCCCCCCACTGCAGAGCGGTAAGTGGGACATATCACAGTACTGGATGGAGTGCGGGAGCTGCCTCAGTTAACTGTTCAAATTTACCTGCAGGTGATTGGTTGCTAGGAAGCTGGGCAGTCCTGGCAACCAATCACCAGCTTGTTTATGTGAAAAGTTAACTCTGGCAGCTCCCGCTCTCCGCTCTGCTACACAGTGTACACAAGTGTAATGTAGGAGACTGCCTCAGGCCCCACATTATTTTTGCACTCCTCAGCCTCCTACTGGGCATCATCCCCCAGGGGTTGGCCGAGACCACATAAATATTTAGGCTGTGGGTCTGTCCCTTCCAGCCCACTACTTTCTAGAATCCTCCAGAAGGCAGGGGGAAACAGTTGAACCCACAATCAGTGGGTCCAAAGCAATCACAAACTGCTGCGCTGATTACAGGGGTGCCAAAAGAAAAACTAAATTAACTTAGCCTATCTAGCAGCCTATTTATTAGGGTGCTACATATATTTTCTGAAGGCAAAGACCCTGGAGAATAAAATGGTGGTAGTTTCAATTGCATTTATCAAATGCATATTTTCAGTAAAAAATAAAATTACATTGAAGTTAATTTTAGTGCACATAAGCACAATTTATTATTAATTTTTTTGGTAAAATATAAAATATGAGGTTGCCTTGAGTAAATAGATACCAAACATGTCAAGCCTTAAATCCCAGCTCCCATAAAATGTTCCTCATTCACCTCTGTAGAGAGCTCTCCTGACCTCTTACAGCAGTCCCGGCTCCCTGGACGAACAGTAGAGACCAGGAACCACTGAAAGCAGTGGTGGTGTGGTGGTGGTGGCGCTTTTGGAGGGCAGAAATCTCTACAAAAGAAGTCATAAAATGTTGATTGGTGCACCTTGAGGTTTTACCGTTCACTGGTTAAATTCTTGTGTTTTTGTCCATAGCTTCTGAAAAAAGTAAAGGATGTGAATTTCACTCTCTACAATCAGAGCATCAATTTTGACAGTAATGGAAACCCAGCCACCGGTTATGACATAGTCATGTGGTCCTGGAGTGGCGACACCCCAACCGTCAAAGTCATCGGCTCCTACAGTAAAACTTCACAGAGGTTGCAGTTGAATGACAAACTCCAGTGGCACACCAAGGACAATACTGTGAGTTGGCCTAAGTTTTTTTTTTCTAACCTTCATCCCATTTGTGGCAGTCTGTATTGCTCCCTTTTAGAGCTGGTTGGGTCATTTCTATATAATAATCTCTTTATGGTTGATTGCCATTTTCCATGTGGCACCTGCCCCCCTCAACGCCTATGCTAACTACCCTGTGAAAGGAAAATGCATATGCTTACCTATTCTGAGCACACTTTGCATGCAATGTCCCCTGTGGCCGGTTTCAGGGAGAGGAGAGATCTCCAACAATGGCTGCAATGCCTGTGCAGTGATGTCACCCATAGGCTTACTATGGGGCATCCATTGTTGGCTGTCCCTCATAGTATATAAAGTATAAATACAAAACAACAGGCACTTCCATCGCTGAAGAGGTCTTTCGTGGTCTTTAAACGACAACAAGGACATCAGTGCTCCAAAACCAGGCGGATGCTGCCCTCCTCAGTTGGGGTAATCCCATAAAAACTATAAAACAGAACAAAAGGGAGGCGCGCACACCTAGTGCATTGCCAAACACATTTAATAGGTGTTTAAAAAGTTCAAAATGGATACTCACAAAAGTGGCAACCAGTGGCGGCTGATGAAATTTTAGGATGGGGGGGCACCAGACCCCGCCCTTCCATATTGACTCCTCACTATTCTCGTAAGTCCCACCCCTTATAGATTCCACGCATTGTGTCAGGAGTATACAGCCCAGCATCACTAGATAGGGTATACAGCATCACCAGATAGGAGAATATACAGCATCACCAAATAGGGGTACAGTATATACAGCATCACCAGATAGGAGTATATACAGTATTACCACAGGGGTATATACAACATCACCAGAGGAGTATATACAGCATCACCAGAGGAGTATATACAGCATCACCACAGGAGTATATGCAGCATCACCACAGGGGTATATACAGTATAACCAGAGGAGTATATGCAGCATCACCAGAGGAGTATATAGCATATCACCACAGGGGTATATACAGTATCACTCAGAGGAGTATATGCAGCATCACTCAGAGGAGTATATAGCATATGCAGCAATGCAGCATCACCAGAAGGGTATCAGCATCCATCTACCTCCCCATAGCACTGACAGTACTCCACCCCACAGGAGTGACGGGACCCCCCCCCCCCCCCACCTCATGACAGTCACGATACCCCTCCATCTACCTACGACTATGGGAAGACCACTACGACGTAACGACGTATACGATATATGAGGAGACTCACTACGACGTATATGAGGAGACTCACTATGACATATATGGGGACACCACTATACGATATATGAGGAGACCACTACGACGTATATGAGGAGACCAATATGACATATATGGGGACACCACTACGACGTATATGAGGACACCACTACGACATATATGAGGAGACCACTACGACATATATGAGGAGACCACTACAACATATATGGGGACACCATTATGACATATATGAGGATAGACCACTACGACATATATGACATGGGGATAAACCACTACGACATATAA
>BLSH010427532.1:121309-139957 GCA_018402905.1 Glandirana rugosa | reverse complement strand
CCCCTCCCACCCCTTTCTCTCCTCCTCTCTCTCTCTCCCTCTCTCTCTCTGCGCTGTGCTGCAATCCCCCCTCTCTTTTCTCTTTTGACTCAGTGACACCCCCCTTGCCATTCTTCCAAGGCACAGGACATTTTTAGAGGGGTTGCCACCTTGCTGGGTCCCCGATGTTTTATTAGCTGCATAGGTCTGATGGGTGAGGAGGGTGCCCTAGAAGTGTGCTAGATCTGTGCATCTTTCTGTATTTTTTATTATTATTTATTTTTATTTTTTGATTGAATTTTTTTTCCCCATCATGGGCTTGAGTGGGGCCTCATGTGTAAGTTTCGCCTAAGGCCTCACAAAGCCTAGAGCCGCCTCTGAAAATGGCCAAAGACCTGGCAACTGGAAGAGGTAGGAGAGAAGGTACCAGCACCAGCAAGGGATTTTGTAGATGTTGGACTGTTGCTGGGGAGGTAAGTATTTTCAGACTTTAGTTCGGCGAACATTAAAGACGCTTGGATGCCAAAGCCAAATCCCATTGAAATGAATGGGTGCCAAATCTGACAAATCAAAAATGAACATTTTCTGGACTAAAAGGGTTCTCAAAAAATAGCAGGGGGTGGGCACTGTACTAGGGAACAATGCAAAAAAAACATTTTTTTAAGAAATTCCTTTTGGCAGGGAGCTTTGAGTCTGGTAAGGATTTGAGGGGGTGCCCCATGCAAAAAAAAACATGAATCCTTGTGCAAAAAAATAAAAAATGTGTGAGGTCCCTCTAAAAATCGATACCAGACCCTTAATCCGAGCATGCAGCCTGGCTGATCAGGAAAAGGAGGAACGGGATGAGCATGCATCTTCCCCATCCTGAACCTTACTAGGCCAAATGCCCTCAACATAGTCAAAATGCTTTCCTATTGAGAACTCGTCTGGCAAAAAACCTTGCCCCCATATTGATCAGGTCAAAGGCCTCACCCCCATAACCCTGGCCGGGGGCTTATCGGAATTGGAAGCCCTCTTTAAAAATAACATACCTACCCCCCCCAAGTGAAAGAGTAAGGGGTACATAGAAACAAAAAATACATACAAAAAAAATTTAACACAGAAATAGAGACACCCAAATGTTTGATAAGTCCTTTAATAAAAAAAATAAAATCCCCAAAGAAATTGTCCCTCGTTAATTCATCAATCACGATGCCGGCCGACTCACCTAAATTAAAAATCCAACAGACCTGGCACACACAACCAATCTGGATGCTTCAGCTTGCCAAGTTGTCATCTGGCTTATAAAGGAAGAGGCGGGGAGAGTAGTGACAGCGCTGAACAAATATGGCCATGGACGTGATCTAGGTTTGGACTGAATCATTGGCTCATCCCTAATGAAGATTGACAGTACAAAATTAAAATCTCTTGGCAGGTAAAACAAGTTTATGTACTGATCCTATAATGTTTAGCTGTGTGGCTGGAGTTCGGCTTTAAAATCCTTGTGGGTCCCAGAAAGGAGATTCCATAGGAATCCAAAGAAATATAGGAAGAAATAACAACTGCTACAGAGCACCAATAGATTAGTGGCTGCTCTGGTGGAGAACAGGGTTGGGAAGAGTGGACAGAGGAAAGTTAAGTGGAAGGAACTGGAGATATCAAGATCACTTCGAGAGTGTGTAAATTTCCTCGTGTCTATGAGAAAATTAATTTTGGGTGGGCGAGGGGCTTTTTCTATACAATATAAATTAATTTATATCAATGACAAAATCAACATTTATGTTCTCCAGATCTTTATTCATGTCAACCTTGTGGATCTGATCAGTGGTCACCAATGAAAAGTGACATCTGTTACAACCGAACCTTGGAATACCTACCTTGGACTGACCCGTTGTCCCTCGTTCTTCTGACTCTTGTTACATTGTTGCTCTTAGTGACTATAGCAATAGCCATTATATTCGTTATCAATCTGAACACTCCGGTAGTGAAATCAGCAGGAGGGAAGATGTGTCTGGGGATGTTAACGTCTTTAGCGCTCTCTCTTTGCACCTTGTACTGCTATTTTGGCAAGCCCGGAATCATCACATGTATGGTGAGGCAACCCGTCTTTGCCGTGAGTTTCACCGTCTGCTTTGCTTGCATCGTGGTCCATGCCTTTCAGATCGTGTGCATTTTCAAGATGGCTACACATATGCCAAGAGTATACGACATCTGGGTGAAAAAAAACGGCTCGGATGTCTTCATTGCTGTGAGTTCCACCATCCAGGTTTTGATCTCCGTTGTGTGGATCGTGGTGAAGCCTCCAAGGCCTGTAGCAGATTATTCCACTTTCCCGGATCAGATCATACTGAAATGTTCCGAGACCGTGTCTGTCGGCTCCATCGCCGAAATAATTTTCATTGCTTTCCTCAGCATGATATGTTTTATATTCTGCTACATGGGGAAAGATTTACCGGCAAGCTACAACGAGGCCAAGTGCATCTCATTCAGTTTGCTGGTCTACTTGATCTCCTGGATTGGTTTCTTCACCACCTACATCGTCTATCAAGGGAAGTACCTTGCTGCGGCCAACGTGAGCGCAGTGCTCCTCAGCGTTTTTGGGATTCTAGCTGGATATTTCACTCCGAAATGTTACATCATTCTGTTCAGACCAGGAATGAACACTACAGAACATTTCCAGAGTGCCATTCAAGATTACACCAAGAAACAGTCTGCACATGAGTAACGATCAGAGGAGCATTGTTGATCGGGCTGATGATTATGGAACTATGTAGACTGGCGACCTAGCAAAGCATTGTTTGTCAAATGAAAAGAAATTCTGAAAACTGGGGCTGGAGGTGTCATAGAGCAACCAATCACATTCCAGCTGTAGTGTTTCTTTAGCTTTATTGATTATTGAATAGCCCAGTATTACATATTAGGGTGTTGACATAAAGAGGTTAATTTGCTAAAACCGAAGAGTACAAAATCTGGTGCAGCTCTACATGGTAGCCAATCAGCTTCTAACTTCAGCTTGTTCAATTAAGATTTGACAAATAAAAATCCTGGAAGCTGATTGGTTTCTATGCGCAGCTGCACCAGATTTTGCACTCTCCAGTTTTAATAAATCAACCCCAATCTGTATCTGTTTGTATATTTTTATTAACCACTTCTCGTTCAGAGCAATTTTTTTTAGGTAGAAAACCCTTAGTTTTTTAGTTGAACACATTGCGCACAATAAAATAAATATTTTGGTAAAATTCTGTCCCCAGCACTTGCAGTTTACAACTTTCAATGCTGAAGGCCCTTGTTCTCTCAGCGCGGTTTCCCTGAACTTCTGGTTGTCACAGGAAAGTGGACAGTGCATTTTCCAGTCAGTCTCTTAGTTTAGAGAAAGGAAGCGGGAGGGAGGAGCAGGAGAGCGCCTTGCCCTTCTAGTCTGTGGGGCTGTGTGTTTCTATTGATGCACACAGCGTAAGGAAACAGAACTCTAGTTCCTGCATGCAAGGAGTGACTCCATAGAATGCTGCAGGAGAAAAGAGCCACCCTAAAACTGGAAACCTGGGGCAGTGGTCACAGTGCCAGCTTAAACTGGAATATACACGGGGATTAAAAGTAAAAGAAGCTGCATATTCAGTAAGTAATTAAATCAGCTGCTACAGGTGCTTAACCCCTTGGAGCCAGCGCCTCCTGGCACTTTAAGGGGGTTAGGATGCCAGGAGGCGGGACAGGGTTTAGGATCATATGGCCACCATGATTGGCTGTCCCATGAGCAGCGATCGGGAGCTTTCCGTTAGCCGCCGTTAACCGTGCTGGGAGCACACAGGGCGCATGCTCTCGGCACAGCTGTATTTGCACTAATGTATGCAAATATGCGGCCGCACTGCGCCAAGGCTCACCCGTGGACAGACTGCATGTTTGTGTGCGGCCGGTGCCAACAGGTTAAATAACTGAGGGTGTAATAATACTCTAAACCTGAACAGGGCTGATTATATATTTTGACAGCTTGGCACAAATTTTAAGTATGCATACAGTATGTGATACCTAAACGGTCTCTCTGGAAGCTGTTATTCACTGTAGTAGCCCAAGCTGCTATGGCGATAACTACAATTTTCTATGTCCCATGCTGAGCAGCTGCCTTGCTGCATAATAACCACGGGGGGGGTGTGGGCGCTATTCAGAGAGCACCTTGCATTATTCTCAGTGAATGCAAAGCATTCCCTGATTGGATGAGGTGGAGAAGGGGCAGTGATGTCATCATCTCCACCTCATCTAATCAGTATAAACTTTGCATTCCTTGAAAAAAAAAAAAAAAAGAAAAAAGAAAAGAAATGCAAGGCTTTCTTGTAATGGAGTTTCTTGTAATACCAAGAAAGCAGTTACAGTGAGGGGGGAAAAGCTATTTGATCCCCTGCTCATTTTGTAGGTTTGCCCACTGACAAAGAAAGGATCAGTCTATAATTTTAATGGTCGGTTTATTTTAACAGTAAGAGACGGAATAACAAAAATATCCAGAAAATCGTAATTCAAAAAAGATATAAATTGATTTGTATTTTAATGAGTGAGATAAGTATTTGAACCCTTTGCAAAACCCTTGTTGGCAATCACAGAGGTCAGACATTTCTTGTAGTTGGCCACCAGGTTTGCAGACATCTCAGGAGGGATTTTGTCCCACTCCTCTTTGCAGATCCTCTCCAAGTCATTAAGGTTTTGAGGCTGACCTTTGGTAACTCAAACCTTCAGCTCCCTGCACATATTTTCTATGGGATTAAGGTCTGGAGACTGGCTAGGCCACTCCAAGACCTTAATGTGCTTCTTCTTGAGCCACTCCTTTATTTCTTTGGCAGTGTGTTTTGGGTCATTGTCATGCTGGAATACCCATTCACGACCCATTTTCATTGCCCTGGCTGAGAGAAGGAGGTTCTCACCCAAGTTTTGATGGTACATGGCCTCGTCCATCGTCCCTTTGATGCAGTGAAGTTTTCCTGTCCCCATAGCAGAATAACACCCCCAAAGCATAATGTTTCCACCTCCATATTTGACGGTGGGGATGGTGGTCTTGGGGTCATAGGCAGCATTCCTCCTCCTCCAAACACGGCGAGTTGAGTTGATGGCAAAGAGCTTGATTTTGGTCTCATCTGACCACAACCCTTTCACCCAGTTCTCCTCTGAATCATTCAGATGTTAATCAGCAAACTTCAGACAGGCCTGTACAAGTGCTTTCTTGAGTAGGGGGACCTTGTGGGCGCTGCAGGATTTCAGTCCTTCACGGCGTAGTGTTGCCAATTGTTTTCTTGGTGACTATGGTCCCAGCTGTCTTGAGATCATTGACAAGATTCTCCCATGTAGTTCTGGGCCGATTCCTCACCGTTCTCATGATCATTGAAACTTCACGAGGTGAGATCTTGCATGGAGCCCCAGACTGAGGGAGACTGACAGTTACTTTGTGTTTCTTACATTTGCGAATAATTGTACCAACTGTTCTCACCCTCTCACCAAGCTGCTTGGCAATGGTCTTGTAGCCCATTCCAGCCTTTTGCAGGTTTACAATCCTTGGACAGCTCTTTGGTCTTGTCCATGGTGGAGAGATTGGAATCTGATTGATTGCTTCTGTGGACAGGCGTCTTTTATACAGGTAACAAGGTCAGATTAGGAGCACTCCCTGTAAGAGAGAACTCCTAATCTCAGCTCGTTACCTGTATAGAAGACATCTGAGAGCCAGAAATCTTGCTGATTGATTTTTAACTTTTTTTAAATGTGTTTTTATGGATATTGTTGTTGTTATTCTGTCTTTCTCTGTTAAAATAAACCTACCATTAAAATGATAGACTGATCACTTCTTTCTCAGTGGGCAAATGTAAAAAATCAGCAGGGGATCAAATAAGTTTTTCCCTCACTGTACTATGCAGAAGAGGATTTACAGCTTCTACAGAGGCCGATCGGGTATCACATATGAGTGCCTACATTTCGCCAAGCTGGACCAATGTAAGTATGCAAAATAAATAATCCCTGGCGTTCACCTTTACAACTCTCAAAACAATTATATGTTTTCTGAAAGCAAAGGCCCTATAGAATAAGATTGTGGCAGTAGCAAAATGTTTTATGTAGCATGACATTTGCTCAACTCTTATAATACCCAATATTTTGGTAACATTTAAAAAAAATGAGGTTGCATCGAGTAAATAGATACCAAACATCAAGCCCCTAAAATTGTGCACATCAGTGAAAAAAAAAAAAACTGTGGTACGCAAAAATTTCCATAGGTGATGCTTTAAAAGCCTTTACAGGTTATCAATATTCATTACAGGTACTTATATAGCGCTGTCAATTTAAATATACATTGTACATTCACATCAGTCCCTACCCTCAAGGAGCTTACAATCTAAGGTCCCTAACTCACATTCATATACAACTGCCAATTTAGACAGGATCCAGTTAACCTACCAGCATGTCTTTGGAGTGTGGGAAGAAACTCACGCAGGCACAGGGAGAACATGCAAACTCTAGGCAGGTAGTGTCATGGTTGGGATTCGAACCAGTAACCCTTTTGCTGCTAGGCTAAAGTGCTATCCACTACACCACTGTGCCACCCATAATGACGACCCTAGAATTATTCCTCTCACTCTGTCTGCAGGGATACCTCACATGTAGAGCAAAATCACGATTTAGATTTGCAAGTGTGCAGGGGAATGGGATTGCTTTTTAACATTTTTTATTCCTTTATTTTTCTTTATTTTATTATAATTTACATTTTGTAACCCTTTTTTTTTTTATTTAACTTTATTGTTATCACAAGATGGGGGGCTAACAAGCCTTCTATGTTATAGCATTAGCAGGTTCTCTTTACAGTGCATCCGGAAAGTATTCACAGCGCTTCAGTTCTTCCACAATTTGTTATGTTACAACCTTATTTCAAAATAGATTAAATTAATTATTTTCCTCCAAATAATGTCAACGTGAAAGAAGTTTGTTTGAAACTTTGCAAATTTATTAAAAACTAAAACTTAAAAAAATGCATGTACATAAGTATTCACAGCCTTTGCTCCTTTGGCACCAATCACAGCCTCAAGTATTTTTGAGTATGACCCTACAAGCTTGGCACACCTATTTTTGGGCAGTCTCTATCATTCTTCTTTGCAGGACTTCTCATGCTCCATCAGGTTGGATGGGGAGCGTCGGTGCACAGCCAATTTTCAGATCTCTCCGGAGATGTTCAATCAGGTTTGAGTCTGGGCTCTGGCCTTGCCACTTAAAGACATTCACAGAGTTGTCCCATAGCCACTCCTTTGTTATCTTGGCTGTGTGCTTAGGGTTGCTGTCCTGTTGGAAGATGAACCTTCGCCACAATCTGAAGTCCAGAGAGCTCTGGAGCAGGTTTTCATCAAGGATGTCTCTATACATTGCTGCATTCATCTTACCCTCGATCCTGACTAGTCTTGCAGTTACTGCCACTGAAAAACATCCCCACAGCATGATGCTGACACCACCATGCTTCACTGTAGGGATGGTATTGACCAGGTGATGATGGGTGCCTGGTTTCCTCCAGACTTGGCACTTGCCATTCAGGCCAAAGAGTTCAATCTTTGTTTCATCAGACCAGAGAATTTTGTTTATCATGGTCTGAGAGTCCTTCAGGTGCCTTTTGGCAAACTCCAGGCGGGCTGTCATGTGCCTTTTACTGAGGAGTGGCTTCTATCTGGCCACTCTACCATACAGCAAAAACAAGAGAAGGGCACACCGACCTGGTGCAATTCCATTATAAACATTTATTAAAGACTAAAAAGTGAAACACAAGATACTCACAAGCGTAGGTAGTACAGTATCTCTCATTAGCGCCCCCTGCTGAACCCCACTTGGCCTACAGTCCAAGCAAGTCTGTGACATCTATTATGTATTATTGATACTTTTTCTGATAAGGAGACAATGATTGTCCACAAGCTTAACCATGCACGATTGTTTAGTGCTGGTTTATATATATTTCTTAAAAATATGAAGAATTTTGATAAACCACAGCATAGGTATTTAGAATAAATACTTACCTATTCGCTATTCCATCACAGCCTGGACTTTGTGCGTCTTTTGCAGTCGCATGCTGCTATGTCCCGATAGGGGTGATGCCAATTCTTGGTACTTGTGAATTGGTCTCTGTTTGGGTGAGTATAAACTGAGGAGAGCCAGCACCTTGCTTGTTTTTCCGACCACCAATATGAATATATTTATTCTGTTTCCTTACTATGTTCTTTTTGGTTTCTCTATTGAGTCAAAGCACAGTGGTTGCTGAAAATCCCCGGAGGAAGCCATTGAACGGCGGAAAAAAATGTCAGGATAACAGCATTACAGTCTCAGCCACCAATGTAGTTGCTTGGTAACCACTGAAAGTATTTTCCGACCACCTCTTTTACGTATTTTCAGATATTTTTTTAATGTAAATAAAACTTGCTGTTTTTTAATTCTTCGATTGATAATTTTGTCTACTGGCACCGCATAAACCCAATGGGAACCTTACAGCCATTTGTTCTATCTCACAAAAGTGAGTACACCCCTCACATTTTTGTAAATATTTTATTCTATCTTTTCATGTGACAACACTGAAGAAATGACACTTTGCTACAATGTAAAGTAGTGAGTGTACAGCTTGTATAACAGTGTAAATTTACTGTCCCCTCAAAACAACTCAACCCACAGCCATTAATGTCTAAACCCCTGGCAACAAAAGTGAGTACACCCCTGAGTGAAAATGTCCAAATTGGGCCCAAACTGTCAATATTTTGTGTGGCCACCATTATTTTCCAGCACCGCCTTAACCCTCTTGGGCATGGAGTTCACCAGAGCTTCACAGGTTGCCACTGGAGTCCTCTTCCCCTCCTCCATGACAACATCACGGAGCTGGTCCATTTGAGGAAGCACCACAGATGCTTAATAGGGTTTGGAGACATGCTTGGTCAATCCAACACCTTTACCCTTAGCTTCTTTAGCAAGCCAGTGGTCGCCTTGCAGGCCCAGTCTCCAAAGGGAGGGTGTTATGCACTGCTTCAGTATGTCACAGTACATGTTGTAATTCATGATTCCCTCAATGAACTGCAGCTTCCCAGTGCCGGCAGCACTCATGCAGCCCCAGACTATGACACTCCCACCACCATGCTTGACTGTAGGCCAGACACACTTGTCTTTGCACCTGGTAGTCGCCACACATGCTTGACACCATCTGAACCAAATATGTTTATTTTGGTCTCATCAGACCACAGGACATAGTTCCAGTAATCCGTGTCCTTAGTCTGCTTGTCTTCAGCAAACTGTTTGCGGGCTTTCTTGTGCATCATCTTTAGAAGAGGCTTCCTTCTGGGACGACAGCCATGCAGACCAATTTGATGCAGTGTGCGGCGTATGGTCTGAGTACTGACAGGCTGACCCCCCCACCCCTTCAACCTTTGCAGCAATGCTGGCAGCACTCATACATCTATTTTCCAAAGACAACCTCTGGATATGATGCTGAGCACAGCACTCAACTTCTTTGGTCAACCATGGCAAAGCCTGTTTTGAGTGGAACCTGTCCTGTTAAACTGCTGTATGGTCTTGGCCACCACGCTGCAGCTTAGTTTCAGGGTCTTGGCAATATTCTTATAGCCTATGCCATCTTTATGTAGAGCAACAATTCTTTTTTTTCAGATCCTCAGAGAGTTCTTTGCCAAGAGGTGCCATGTTGAACTTCCAGTGACCAGCGTGAGAGCGATATTAAATTTAACACACCTGCTCCCCATTCACACCTGAGACCTTGTAACACTGAGTCACATGACACTGGGGAGGGAAAATGGCTAATTGGGCCCAATTTGGACATTTTCACTTAGGGGTGTACTCACTTTTGTTGCCAGGGGTTTCTGAGCTCAGGAGTTACTGTTTTGCACTCTACCATACAGACCTGATTGGTGGAGCTCTGTAGAGATAGTTGTTCTTCTGGAAGGTTCTCTTCTCACCACAGAGAAACGCTGGAGCTCTGTCAGATCCAAATAATCATAACCCTCAAATTAAGGATTTTTAAAGGCACAAAACAGAACAAAAAGTTTGTAATATAAAAATCAAAATGTTATTGTTTGTACAAAATTGGACAATATAGTCATAAAAAAACAAACATGAACAACATTATAAACGGATGTATAATGTGCTGTGTTGGAGCCCGGTTATGCACAAACCTAATGCATTTCGGTGCTGATCACCTTCAGAGGTATAGACTTGAGCATAACAGCACGTTCTAATGTTTAAGGGATACAAAAAGATGTGAGATTGAAACAGCATACAAACTAGTAATTATAAGCCTTATATATACAGTTTTTGTTGCGAACGTACCAAGAACGTATTGATAAAAATTAGTTTTGGAATTAGTTACGGCTGGGTCCCACACAGCCCCGGTTGCCCTCCAACCGAGCCACAGCGTGTTGTCCACAGGGGCTCCTGGCGTTACCCCAATGGGGGAGGAGCTGAAGGAGGAAACGGTTGGTACACAAAAAAGTAACCCGACTACAAAAAGGGGGGAAGGAGTATATATATATATCAAAAATAATATATTGAGTAAAAAAGAAGCAATCTTACTTATATAGGTCAAATACCTTAAAATGACTACAAAATTAATAACGACTAGCGTGCAGGAATACAGCGTGGAGATTAGGAGATGGTATTGTTTTCTTATGCAAGGAACATATAAACAGCACGATATACTGAAAAAGAGGCAGAGAAACATAATACTTGTATACAAGTGAATATACCATGTAATAGAAGGGCATCTGTCTCAGAAAAAAGTGATTACCTACCAGAAGATATCAATAGGCAGCCGCCATGAGTATATATTAGGCTTGTCTAAAGGTCCTACAGATCCTCAAAGTCAAGATATCCTGAAGTACTGCAATACTTCTATTACATGGTATATTCACTTATATACAAGTATTATGTTTCGCTGCCTCTTTTTCAGTATATCGTGCTGTTTATATGTTCGTTGCATAAGAAAACAATACCATCTCCTAATCTCCACGCCGTATTCCTGCACGCTAGTCGTTATTGATTTTGTAGTCATTTTAAGGTATTTGACTCAATATAAGCAAGATTGCTTCTTTCTTACTCAATATATTATTTTTGATATAATATATATACCCCTTCCCCCCTTTTTGCACTCAGGTTACTTTGTGTGCCAACCGTTGCCTCCTTCAGCTCCTCCCCCATTGGGGTAACGCCAGGAGCCCCTGTGGACAACACGCTGTGGCTCGGTTGGGACCCAGCCGTAACTAATTCCAAAACTAATTTTTATTAATACGTTCTTGGTACGTTAGCAACAAAAACTATATATATAAGGCTTATAATTACCAGTTTGTATGCCGTTTTAATCTCACATCTTCTTTTTGTATCCCTTAAAGATTAGAACGTGCTGTTATGCTCAATCTATACCTCTGATGAAGGTGATCAGCACCAAAATGCATTAGGTTTGTGTATAACCGGGCTCCAACACAGCACATTATACATCCGTTTATAATGTTCATGTTTGTTTTTTTATGAATATATTGTCCAATTTTGTACAAACAATAACATTTTGAATTTTATATTACAAACTTTGTTTTGTGCCTTTAAAAATCCCAATTTTGAGGGTTATGATTATTTGGTTTCCATTAAGGGATGATGGCACAGGGTCTAGCTGGGTGAACGGTTATAAATATTTATAATCGAGCTCTGTCAGAGTGACCATCGGGTTCTTGGTCACCTTCTTGACTAAGGCCCTTCTCCCCTGATCGCTCGGTTTGGCCAGGCAACCCGCTCAAGGAAGAGTTCTGGTGGTTCGAAACTTCTTCCATTGACGGATGATGGGGGCCACTGTGCTCATTGGGACCTTCAATGCGGCAGTGATTTTTCTGTATCCTTCCCCAGATCTGTGCCC
The DNA here is from genome assembly GCA_018402905.1 of Glandirana rugosa. Taxonomy (NCBI): domain Eukaryota; kingdom Metazoa; phylum Chordata; class Amphibia; order Anura; family Ranidae; genus Glandirana; species Glandirana rugosa. Next base: position 128,106 of record BLSH010427532.1, on the reverse strand, counting down.
TAATGCTATCCTGTCTCGGAGATCTACAGATAATTCCTTGGACTTCATGGCTTGGGTTGTGCTCTGACATGCACTGTTAACTGTGGGACCTTATATAGACAGGTGTGTGCCTTTCCAAATCATGTCCAATCAACTGAATTTACCACAGGTGGACTCCAATCAAGTTGTAGAAACATCTCAAGGATGATCAGTGGAAACAGGATGCACCTGAGCTCAATTTTGAGTGTCATGGAAAAGGCTGAGAATACTTTTAGGCACATTGGGTTTTGTCCTTTTTTTTTTTTTTTAATACATTTGCAAAGATTTCAAACAAACTTCTTCCACGTTGTCATTATGGGGTATTGTTTGTAGAATTTTGAGGAAAATAATGAATTTAATCCTTTTTGGAATAAGGCTGTAACATAAAATGTGAAAAAAGTGAAGCGCTGTGAATACTTTCCGGATGCACTGTATGTCTTTATGGAAACGTTGGGGATTTTATTTACTAAAGCTAGAGAGGGCAAAATTAGTCACAATTCTGCAGAGAAACCAATCAGCTTCTAACCTCAGCTTGTTTAATTAAGCTTTAGCAATAAATCTTGGATTGGTTTCATTGCAGAATTGTGACTAAATTTGCCCTCCATAGCTTTAGTAAATAAACCCCTGGGGTCCATTAGAACACCTGATTTTTTATTTTATTCCCCCCCCCCCCCTACCCTCCACTCCAGCCAATCAATTAAGCACCTTCACGGTAACATAAAAGTGATAAGGTGGCTCTATAGCCACCAAGATCACTTTCACCTAACAGCTGGAAAAAAAAAGTGTAATAAGCTTGCGGCTGCTGCATTTATAAATGGTATGTGGATGGCAGGGGGTTAATAATGTCAGTTTTGTTCTCTCCGACAGATTTTCTCAAACTTTTTTCAGTCACAGCACCCCTTAAAAGTTTGCAAGACCTCAAGACATCCCAATCTAAAATGTAAATGATACTTATCAATGGGAAACCTGAGCCTAGGAAGATGCACACAACCGCCTTGATGAAATGAATTACATCAGTGGTCTCCCTATCAGATCAGAGTTCACCCCTTCACATCAGATGTTTCCACGGCTTATCAGAGGTCCCTCCATCTTGTCAGAGCCCCCCCATCACATCAGCCCCCTTCCTTCTCATCAGAGGTCCCCATAACACATCAGAGCCCCTCCCATCTCATCGGAGCCCCCCCCCCCCATCATGTCAAGAGGTGGCTCCACAAAAGCATCACAGGTTGCCCCAATCATGTCAGAGCCCCTCCCGTTACATCATAGTCTCCCCATCACACCAAAGTCCTCTCATCCATCCCTGATCAGCGCCATGCTCACGGCTCCCAGGGGGGAAACCAAAAGAAGCTTAGACCCATGTGAGGGAACAAACAAAGATCAACAAAAAGGTTTAAATCCATTGCTAGGTTGAAGATTGCACCCAGATTGAGCCAATTTGCTTGAGATAGCTTTTCATAAACTTTTGGCCACAAAAAAAAAAAAAATTTTCTCGCAGTGTTTCAGTGCTACCCACACAACTTTGTTCATGGGTTTTTTTAACCTATTTAGAGTTACTTTGCTGTTGTTTTGCACTAAATACAGTCTGTGTTGTGTACGATTTCTGAAAAAAATTAAAGTATATTTTCTGCTTGACGTACAGTATATATATTGACTTTCTTGTTGGATAGTTTTTGGCTGGTCTTTGGTCCTCCAACAACATCTCTGTCAATCAGACACATGCCATCTAAAGCGGTTTGTCAACCTCATTGCACAAAAAAAAAAAAAAAAAAAATGTAGTTGATCTGTATTGGAATATCACCAAGCAGACTCCTGACTACTGCTATAAGCATAAAGACATGGGTGAGAGAGTTTGGGGTGGAGGAACATGATTGTCCTGCACAGAGTCCTGACCTCAACTAAATAGAACACCTTTGGGATGAATTAGAGCGGAGACTGCAAGCCTCCTCATTCGCCGAGACACAGCAGTGGCGTCATTGGCTCCCACTGCTGTCAAAGTCAGTTAGCCAATGAGGAGAGCCAATCAGTTGGGGCCAAACCGCACCTCCATGTCTGAATAGATACATGGAGCTGCAGCTAGGCTCAGGTGCCCCATAGCAAGCTGCTTGCTGTGGGGGCACTCAAAAGGAGGGAGGGGCAAGAACCACCAAAGAGGGACCTGAGAAAAGGAGGATCTGGGCTGCTATGGGCAAAACCCACTGCGCAGGGCAGGTAAGCATTTAGAGATTTATATCGTAGGATAATATGAGCGTGACATATAAAGAGGGGGGCCCCTCATCCAAACAATGAGTAACTGGATCAGCTAGGATAGGGACCAAGAACACACGGCAAGCAATTCAAACTTTTTTTTTATCGTTTTATATATATATATATATAATATATATATATATATTTATTTTTTTGTATTAGAACGCTGTTTGGGCTCACTTGTTTTACATGCTTTAAAAACTTTCAAAAAAATTCTGAATTGTAAAAAAAATTATTTAATAAAACACAAAATAGCAAAACAAAAGGAAATAACAAAACTTAGAGATGTTCACGCTTTTTGAGGTGTTTCTTTCTCTTCATCTTCCCCGAGCCGTAGATTGTGAAGTCGTAGTCTGAGGTGACGTAGGGAATCTCCCCATTGATTCCAGACTGGAAAACAAGAGAAGAGAAATGCTTACATATGAAATCTTAAACTGGCCACTGAACAATAAAAAGGGAGCTAATGTAACAGGTTCCAGCTCCAGAAAGACAACAACTATTACAGAGAAATCTGTCAAAATACCTGTGTGAGAAGCCTCAGGTTGAAGCTGGCATTCTTCAATTCATGAGCAGCACACTAATCTGACCTCTAGGTTTCTCTGAAGGTTCCCCGCACTGGATCTAGCACAGGCAGGCTGGATTGTCAAAAAGCATGAACGTTTTCCTATAGATTCCGAAAAAACACAGCCAGCTCTCGACATTAACATAGACTCTTCCTAAACTTTATCGCTCTGGGACCATTTCCATACTCCTCTGGGATGGTCATATAACTCAGTGGTTCTCAACCTCAGTCCTCAAGAACCCCAACAGGCCATGTTTTGGGAATTTCTCTTAATAAAACAGCTGTCCAAAATACCAAGCCATTGACTGATTTAAAGCACCTGCGTAAGACAAAGGAAAACCTGAAAACATGGCCTGTTGGGGGTACTTGAGGACTGAGGTTGAGAACCACTGATATAACTCACCAATTATGCCTTTACTCAGTCATACCTACTTTTTTTCCTTCTATACTAGACCAGGGGTCTCCAAATGTTCTAAACAAAGGGCCAGTTTACTGTCCTTCAGACTTTATTAGAGGGGTTAGAATATGGCTATTGAGAGTAGAAAAGGACCCATCGTGGGTGTCAGTGGAGGGGGGATGGGAGGGACTAATGCCCCGTCACTGGTGTCCGTGGGAGGGACTAGTGCCCCGTCACTGGTGTCCGTGGGAGGGACTAGTGCCCAGTCACTGGTGTCCGTGGGAGGGACTAGTGCCCAGTCACTGGTGTCCGTGGGAGGGACTAGTGCCCCGTCACTGGTGTCCGTGGGAGGGACTAGTGCCCCGTCACTGGTGTCCGTGGGAGGGACTAGTGCCCCGTCACTGGTGTCCGTGGGAGGGACTAGTGCCCCGTCACTGGTGTCTGTGGGAGGCACTAGTGCCCCGTCACTGGTGTCCGTGGGAGGCACTAGTGCTCCGTCACTGGTGTCCGTGGGAGGCACTAGTGCCCCATCACTGGTGTCTGTGGGAGGGACTAGTGCCCCGTCACTGGGAGGATTAATGCCCTGAGGGCTGGATAACAGCAAGCAGCAAAGCACATCTGGCCCCAGGGCCGCAGTTTGGAGATGACTAAACTACATCAATGTCATTGGTCACCTGACTGATGACATCACTAAGCACTCAATTCCCTTAGAGGGAACATTGGTTGCAATAGAATCTCACTCAGATGGAGACACGCTCGTTTACTTCACTCTCCCAAAATCTATCCACTCATTTAAGGATTTGAACTCGTTTGAAGGTGACTTTTGTCTCAAAAGAAGGCACTCTGCAAGAAGTCAAATTACTATACAAAACAAGATAATATTCAAGCGCAAAAATCTTAAAAAAACCCATAAAATATATGTAATATAATATTGCACAGCTATCTGAACACCAATGGAAAATCCACAACACCATTAAGTAAATTTATAATAATAAAGTGCAGCGCTATGTCAAAGAGTAAATAGAACTTCCTCTTTCATAAGTCCTGGTTTAAAATAAGTCCTTCAGATGTGAGACTCGTTGATATGAAGCCTTTTATATGTGAAAATGTATCCTAAAAAATCACTACAGGTGGCCGCTCACCTTCAGACTGCAGGCTCAAAGCCTTAATACGCCTTCCCCTATGGGGTTCAAGTATATACGCTGCAGGCAGGGTCACTCAGATAACCTCGATACATACATGAAAAGAGAAAAAACGTGCACATCTAGTGTTCTCTGTATAAACAACAGTTCATCATAGAAAAAGGAAGGTAGTCCCTCTGGTGCTGGGAATAATGGAAACGAACACAAGTGTGCAAGCAAGATCCTCCACCACACATATGAACACACTGCCTCTCACCTCCCCTTCAGGACCACAAGGCCCATAATGCACCTTCCACAACCAAGAAAAAATGAACTGCTGCCGGCTTGGCTCCTCTCTTAATAGATTGGCCGATGTACTCCCATACAAAAAAAGGAATTGCCACATCTAATGCTCTCTGTATGCACACTTCTTTAATAATAAAGTATAAAATTCACTCACATTAAAAGCACCCGTTCCGAGTGCACATATCACAGCATTGGTCCATATAACTCCAGTACACACACTGCTGACACAAAGATGGCCGCGGGTGACGTCAGACGCCGCTCCTCCACGTACGCGTTGCGTCCTGGGCGGGACTTTCTCAGCGCGGCAGCTCGGCCTATCACGTCACCCATGTACCTTTATACCCTCAGCACCTTCCGGGTCAAAGATCACCTGGGGGCGGTCAATTAATCTAGTTACAGCTCACCAGTGACCCCTTAGTTCCTCCTGTGGTGGAAATAATTATTACACATCACCCCTAAGGATGATAAAAAACGGCGCTCCATATAAGCATCCCTGTTTATACTATAATATACATCACCACCAAAGGCACTAAAGTCACAAAAATATAGCCTCTAACCACCAGAGCCGACAAGCCATATCTATGTTCCAGTGTACAATCGCCAAGTCTTTGTTTCCCGGTGCTACAGTGGAAAAAAGATTTCAGCACAGATATTACCGATGATCAAAAACCAATTATACTACAGCTATCACATCTCCTCTAAAATAGAAAAAAATAAAATTCCATACATTATGGCATGGCCCTCTATGCCAGACCTATTGGGAAAACATTCTTCCCATCATCGAAAAGATTCAGGGTTCAGCAGACTACATGTGGTTTCATTGTACAGGTGAATGGACAAAGCATCAAATCACACCCGGTCTACTATCCTCTACCTCTCTCCTTTACAATACATTGAATATTTTTTGTCACAAGGTCATGTATATTACATGCATTGTTGTATCAGAAAGGAATCTGTGGGGCTGAACACATTCCCTCATTTTCATGACTCTTGGTTATACCTAGGTGATGTCCCTACCAGACTGAAACAAAGGTTACGCCAATTATTGTCATGTTTCTGTGCCCTGTATTACTATTTTCGATTTCATGTATCTTACACTTGGTTCATGCGACTTACAGTGCTGCTTTGCCTGGCGACTTCAGGGAAAGCTTGTGTAATCTCCCTGTAATGTCAGATCCAGATCCCATCAAGAAGAGGATCTTGGAGTCGACTTCCATTAGAGTCTATTGGCACAAGTCGGATACAAGTCGCCTTGAAGTAGTACAGTAATCTTTTCTAAAGTCGGAGCAAGTTTAGTAGTGCCAATTAAGACCGCTTTCATTGACTGAAATTGGATTTCACGTGTCTTGCAACTTGGGGTCTCACAAGTCAGATCCCGAGTCATGGCAGTGTGAACCGAGCATTACGTGTGTTACTCCATTTATATATAAAAAAAAAAAATTATAATCCCTCTCTGGTGTTCACATTGATACCTCAAATGTGGGGCAATCACCGTCTACATATGCAATCTACATGCATGCTCACATTTGCACATGAGCATGGAGGGTGGAGGAGGTGCTTTAAAAATGCTTTTACACAGTTGGTCAGGTTGGGTATTAAAAAAAAAAAAAAAAAAGTCCAGCCAATAGAAGGGGGGAAAAATATACAATGCTATACTCTACAGTTGATCCAGTAGTGTTATTATCCAGTTATATTATGTACATTTAGGAAAGAATCCAGTGCTTTCTTAAAGCAATCTACTGAGCTGGCAAGAACCACATTTTCACAGCTCTTACTGTGAAGAAACCTTTCTGTATTTGGAGATGAAATCTCTTTTCCTCCAGATGTAAACAGTGCCCCCTTGTCCTCTGTGAGGACCTTAAAGTAAATAACTCAACACCAAGTTCACTATATGGACCACTTATTTATACATGGTAGACCTCCTTTTCTCTAAAGTAGAGGTTTATGTCTTTCCAAAGAAGTGTCATTCTCGACACTTTTACACCAAGAACGGTCGAGTCATCTAACGAAATTCTTTCGTGACCTAAGAAAGGATTTACATGTATTATATTGACCTATTATTGTGATGACCTAGTTGACATCTCATATCGTAACATATAAAAAGGGGGGAAGATAACCGACCTGAAAAAAAAAAAAAAAAAATTATGGG
>BLSH010427532.1:87654-112316 GCA_018402905.1 Glandirana rugosa | reverse complement strand
GTGGTCCATGGCAGTGAAATTTAACCCCCCCCCCCCCCCCACCACACACACACACACAGGCAGTGAAATGTAACCCCCACATTTGTGGTTACTGGCAGTGTAATTTAACTCAACCCCCTGCAAGGTGGTCAGTGGTGGTAAAAGTTAACTCCCCAAATTGCTGGGCATGGCAGTGAATGTTAACCCGCCCTCCTCTCCTTTATTGCTGGCCCTTCATCCCACTGAACAGATCACACGCTCCTTCCTCGCTCTCCTCCTCCGCAGACAGGGACCAGATAACTCCGCCCACAGTATAGTCTCTCCGGTGATGGAACAGAGCGTTTCATGGACTGGCATCCCGCTCGGGCTGCATGTTGGGCACCAGAGGACTGGTAACTGGACAACATTTAAGGTGCACATTTCAGACACCAAACCCTTACAGAAGTTACTCTATCTCCGTCCCTCCTGCTCCACTAAAACGGTTCTCTACTTGAAGCAGCTCATGTCCTAATGAAGGCCTAAAGTGAAGGTCATAATCTTCCTCTTCATCAGAGGAGTCCAGCCCTTTGTTTTTGTACTTTGGGTCAGATGAGGTCTTCGTCATGTATCCGGGTGCGCTCTTCACATACTCAGGGGTGAGCGGCTCCATGTGTTCACCTCCCTCTGCAACCATCTGTACGATGTGGCTGGGGGGACAGCAGGCGGATCAGGTCTATCAGGAGAAGCAATCCAAACCCTGAGGGGGGAAAATAAAAAAAAGACAGAGCAGGTCTGTAAATATTAAAGGGCAGCTCCAGCCAGATGTAGGATGTTGCTGTTTTTTCAAGAAATGTGCCAAGTTTCTCCATAAGGTTTAGGTCACACATTGATTGAAGTAGATGGACTTGTGTCTTTTTTTTAACCTATCTAACATATGTGCAATGAAGCAGTACATAGGTGTTGCCATGCTTCTTTCTGCATGTTACTGTGCATTGCAATAGGGCAGCCCATTCATTGGTCAACCGCATCCACATCGTGCCAAGGTGGATTTATTAACCACTTGAAACCTTTAACCAATTGTGGACCGCCCACCTGCCATGTACTGTGGACAGGCGGCTCACACAGGCAAAGGGATGTACCCCTAAGTCAGTGCCTGCTTCCAGGTTTCAGGCACATGGACAGTTTCTTTAATTTTTTTTTTGTATTAATTTTATGGCTATTACAAGGGGTGAACAACATTGTTTGTGAGAGCATGGGCTGTGACAGGTCGCGTTTAAGGAGATCTGGGGTCTATTAGACCCCAAATCTCTCCTCAAATGCAGCCAGCCGCACATCAGCCTGATCAGCTGCTTTCCTGGTCGCTAATGGAAGAGGTGGAAGCGGAAGCAACAAAATCTCGTTGATTCCAGAGAGACTGGGGGAGGGACGTCGTATGTACAGCCGTCGCAAGGGGGGGGGGTAACCACTGCCAACCGAGGATGTCATGACGTCCTACTGTCGGGCAAGTGGTTAAAGAGCAAGATCTGTGTTCACTGATTGGCTAGCTCTGCCAAAATGTTATAGACAGCAAATGAGCAGCCACCAGGGATCACAAGGAGCTTGGAGTTTCCAACAAGAAATATTACACAGCTGTTCTTCGCTTTAAAATAACAAGATAATGAGAGAGATGAGGTGCTAGAACCCTTCAGGTTTTTATTGCATGAGTATGAAGGAGCAGGCTGTACATGCACTGTACAATCTACCACTAATGGATTAGTGTGTTTGGGATTATCCTCAACACATGGTGCTTGTGTAGAATGTCCAGTTATTGTACAGTGTATAGCTCTAGTTCTATACATTCATTTTAGATACATTTTATTCTTTTTAGGTTTATAGCTTGATCAAGAGGTCTATATTTAATCCTATTGAAACTGGAAATGGTATGTCGTATTTATACAGACTCACATTTGTCTGAGGTTCTTCTATATTTTTTATTCAAAGTATCAGCCTGGCTTGGCCCTGCCCCCTCCCCACCCCCAGCTTTTGACTGACAGCAGCAAAAGCCAATGGCTCCTGCTGCTCTCAGCTAAGCCCATGTGCGGGAAGAGGACAGAAGAGCTGCTGGAAACGTGCATAGCGCTGGATCAGGATTGGGCTCGAGTATTTGGGGGGGCTGGGAGCTACGATTAAAAGTTTTTTTTTTGGTTACCCTAACGCACAAAATGCATTAGGGTAAAAAACAAAAAACAAAACACCTTTTACAATTACTACGGCCCGATTCACACCTATGCATTTTTAGTGCTTTTGGCATTTTGCAGATTTGCACTACAGTTTAATTAACATGGTTTCCTACGGAACAGGTTCTGTAGAGCAAATCTACAAAAAGCACTAAAACGGCATAGGTGTGAATCAGGCCCAACACCGGGCACTTTTACCCCCTTTCTGAGCGCTTCGAATGACGATTGCGCGGTCATGCACAGCTGTACCCAAACAACATTTTTATCATTTCGTTCACACAAATTTATTTTCATTTATTTCAGGTACTTATATAACGCCGTCAATTTACGCAGCGCTTTACTTATACATTCACATCAGTCTCTACCCTCAAGGAGCTTACAATCTAAGGTCCCCAACTCACATACACTAGAGCTAATTTAGACAGGATCTAATTAACCTCCATGTCTTTGGAGTGTGGGAGGAAGCCAACGCAGGCACATGGAGAACATGCAAACTCCAGGCAGGCAGTGTCGTGGTTGGGGTTCGAACCAGCGACCCTTTTGCTGCTATGCGAAAGTGCCAACCACTACACCACTGTGCCGCCCATTCAAATAGAGCTTTCTTTTGGTGTTACTTTTTTTTTTAAATCAGAAAAGTTTTATTATAGAAAAACAAAATATACAGTCAGTGAGCCATTATAACTCCAGAAAAAAACACCACATATACAGTAATGCAATAGGGAGAGTGCTGCACGGCTTCATAACAGAATGAAATAAGTTGATCATACATTACTCCATACATATAGCACAAAACCATTAATATTTATTAAAGCGGTTGTCTACCCAATTTGTTTGCTTTTACAGTGCCTTGCGAAAGTATTCGGCCCCCTTTGAACTTTGTGACCTTTTGCCACATGTTTAAAGCTTGGGAAATCTTTTTGTATCCAAATCCGGCTTTAAACTTCTCCACAACAGTATCTCGGACCTGCCTGGTGTGTTCCTTGTTCTTCATGATGCTCTCTGCGCTTTAAACGGACCTCTGAGACTATCACAGTGCAGGTGCATTTATACGGAGACTTGATTACACACAGGTGGATTCTATTTATCATCATTAGTCATTGAGGTCAACATTGGATCATTCAGAGATCCTCACTGAACTTCTGGAGAGAGTTTGCTGTACTGAAAGTAAAGAGGCTGAATAATTTTGCACGCCCAATTTTTCCGTTTTTTATTTGTTAAAAAAGTTTGAAATATCCAATAAATTTCGTTCCACTTCATGATTGTGTCCCACTTGTTGTTGATTCTTCACGAAAAATTACAGTTTTATATCTTTATGTTTGAAGCCTGAAATGTGGCAAAAGGTCGCAAAGGGGGCCGAATACTTTCGCAAGGCACTGTACCTACAGGTAAGCTATAAGGCTTACCTGTAGGTGAAGTAAATATCTCCTAAACCTGTACGGTTTAGGAGATATTCCCCTTCTAATCATCTGCGGCGTTACGGCGCATGCGCCGTGTATGTCCCGGCAATAGGGCCGGACCTTGCCGGAAAGACGGGTCATCACAGCGCTGGAGCTGCGTACCAGGAAGCAAGATCCGAGGGAAGATGTCCGTTCCCTAAGAGGGTCGGATCTTCGTTTCAAGGTATTTCATAGCAAAAAATGTGGGGATACCCCACGAAAATAGACGTTTTAGGGCACACCACGAGATAACCACTCAAACTTTTATAAAATAAATCTGTTTATAAATAAAAAAGCATACTGCTTAACACAGTTTAAAAACATGTTAGTACAACACATACATGTGAACATATAGGGTCAGAGTCCTTAGACCCCACCCACCAAGGTCAATATTGGAACTGATACTGCTACCAAAACAACCATGACGTGTGAGCATAGGTCGACGCGTTTCGCTTCAAACGAGCTTCTTCAGGACCTGTTCACAGTATCAATATCGGTTGTTACACTAGCTTAATGAGAAAAAAGATATATAGAAGAATTCAATATTTTACATTTGAATTATATTCATTTAATGCATTAGTATTTTTGCTGTATTTGGGGACTGATATGTACATCTCCTGTGTCCGCCCCCATGATGGTTCTTCTGGGTCGCACTAAGTCAATACGTAAGCATCCTAACGGATCTACATACAGCAAAAATACTAATGCATTAAATGAATATAATTCAAGTGTAAAATATTGAATACTTATATATATATATATATATATCTTTTTTCTCATTAAGCTAGTGTAACAACCGATATTGATACTGTGAACAGGTCCTGAAGAAGCTCGTTTGAAGCGAAACGCGTCAACCTATGCTCACACGTGATGGTTGTTTTGGTAGCAGTATCAGTTCCAATATTGACCTTGGTGAGTGGGGTCTAAGGACTCTGACCCTATATGTTCACATGTATGTGTTGTACTAACATGTTTTTAAACTGTGTTAAGCAGTATGCTTTTTTTATTCAATGTTATAATAAATGGATTGATTTTATAAAAGTTTGAGTGGTTATCGCGTGGTGTGCCCTAAAACGTCTATTTTCGTGGGGTATCCCCACATTTTTTACTACAAATTGCTCAGGACGGTGGCACGCTTTGGAAAGCCCTTCCTCTTTTGTGAGTATTTCATAATGAGCTAGTATGCGGTGCATACTAGCTCATTATGCTATTGTCTTGTAGGTTTTTATTTTATTTTTTCCGGGTAGACAACCGCTTTAAGACAGTGTAGCCAAGAGAATAAGCACAGACCGTCATTAAATGTAATGCTCATCTATCAGGGCCATGCAGTAATCTCATAATGAGTTCTTTACGGCTCAGCCCCACGGTGTCAAGCCAAGGGGCCTATGGTTTGCCAAATTTTCCCATCCGACCCCTAAGTTGATAGATAGATATATCTAGCTATCAATATAAAATCTATCCTTCCATGAGAAGATTATTTCCCAAATTATTCACCCAGGTTTTGAGAGGGCAGAGAGAATTACCTTCCTAGCCAGGAACAGAGCTCAGGTGAAAGCTACTATCGTCATCTCCTCCGGGATCACGGATTTGGGTTATTTTCACCAAAAAATCGTGTTTGCAAATAATCTTTCTTCATAAATTCAGGCCAAAATGTATTCTGCTCCATTTCTTTGGCGAAAAGAAATCAAATCAGTGTATATTATTTAGTCTGTAGGAAAGTTAAAGAGCCCGCAAACTATGGATTGATCAATCCTGATGTACTGGTGGCCGATCTAATTTCTTGAGGCTCAAAAATGTCAGGACAGTGCAAATACACCCATTTTGGCAAGTAGACAGTCCAAGGTATGTAGTAAGAGGCATGTTAGTTTTTGAAGTTGTCATTTGTTCATAATATTTTGGAAAAAAAAAAAAAAAGCACTTTACATATTGTCACCAGTGCAGTACAGTGTCACTGGTGTGGCGGTGATCAGCGACACTGACTGGTGACAGGATGAACAAAAATAAGTTGTAAATTTTTTTTAAAAACAACCTGTGACCAGAGCAATATAATCTGGAGACGTTATCAGCTTCTCTCTTTTTTTAACACACATTATGATTGCTTACAGCAGTGAATTTCATTGCTATATGCAAGCATTTCACTGAACAAAATCAATTCAGTTTGTTCTGTTGCGATGCTCTGTGATTGGTCCTGTCTAACATGTGATCACTGTGACTAGTCACCGATAACACAATAGTTACAATGAATGGCATGAATTGAAGCCATTTCCATTTATGGCTTACAATGATCATGTGACCTGCTGTGATTGATCACATGGCACCGGGTCAGTACACTGAGCAGTCAGGTCATGCCACAGCATGGCCCAGCTATCCGGGAGGATGTCACAACCACCTGAATCTACAAAAATCCCAGCCGGCTTATAGCAAAATGACGGCCGGGCGGGAACTAAAAATATTTAATGGCTCACCTTTAATCCACCCCATGGTGTTGACAATAAGTGGCTGCTCCCTCTTGTAAGACGTGACGAGGAAATTTCACAGATTTGATTAACTGTTCTATCTCCTGTTCACACGAGGTCCCCCCGAAGACGACCATCTTCTGGACATCGCTTTGATGCGTAAATGGAGGACCTGCAAAAAATGAGATTTGTTGTAAAATCTCTTTCACGGAGTTCACCGACAGATGCAGCCTCTTTATCCGTGACCAAAACTAGCGTCCTGTAGGTGGGGCTATAAAACCCGTTTGGTCACAGATAAAGAGGTTGTGTCTGTTAACGAACACAAGAGAAAATATAGAGTGTGTGTGTGTTCAGACACGGAGCTGCGGTTCAGCATGCCACCACTCTCTCCTGATTGGCTTAGACATAGCAATCAAAGTCAGACAATCAGGAGGGAGAGTCCTGGATGGTCGAGGGACTCATGGACATAGCTACTCCGATCCAGGGCTACAGCGGGAGGGGCCGAGATCTCCCTCTGACGTCAGCTGGGGTGGTCACGTGGCTGCTCAGCCACGCTGAAGTCCTGGATTGGAGTAGCAGAGCGACCGGCATGTTACACAGCACAGTGCTTGTGCTGTGTAATCTGATCCATTCTATCACCTGAAATACCTGGTTGACGTTCTGCCCCCCCCCCCCCCCAAAACTGACAACAGTTTATAATGGCTGCAGAGCCCTGACATCGTGTTCATTTTCCATGCCTCAGTCATCCGCTCTCTCCTCTGTCCATTCCCCTCCCTCCCTGCCTGTCAAGCTCGACAATTCTCTCTATAGATCCCTCTGCAAGATAACATGATTCACCCCAGTGTATGTGATTTATAAAAATATGCTGCCTAATCCCTCATTTCCGACCACCGCTCGATGCTCACGTGCTCGCTGGTCTCCTTTCCAGATTTGATAGCTGCAGGGGGAGAGGCCGAGTATCCCCCTTCGACGTCAGCCAGAACGAGGAGAGGAGGCGACAAGCAGGAAGTCATTTGAGCGTCGAGCGGTGGTCGGAAATGAGGGATTAGGCAGCATATTTTTAAAAATCACATACACTGGGGGGTTCATGTTATCTAACAGAGGGCACTGTAAAAAGAAAAAGAAAAAGTGGCTTTAAAAACACATTAATAGCAGTTGCGGGGGAGGGGGGCTCGATCAGAAAAACAGACAGGAGCTGACAGGCAGGAAGGGGGCAGAAGGCAGAGTAGAGCTGCAGATGATGGAGGCATGTAAACTATCCACGGTAATCAGGGTTCAGCAGCCATGGTTACTGTAGTCAGCACACAGAGGGGGGACGCTGGAACTGGCAGGATCAGCCAGGTTTTTTTACAGCTTACAGAGGGACAGGTTAGACAGCCCAAACACTGTGCTGTTTAACCTGCTGTAAAGGAACAAGAGCTCACTTTTTAAGAGCCATTGGAACTTAGCCTAGTAAAACAAAGGCCACCTTTAAGACACTTACCCAGAACTGGCTTGGTTATGTTCAGCAGCGATATGGAGCCGGGAGGTGTAAACTCTGACCGTCCCAAGTCACACTCCAAGTAGCCAACGCATGGAATGCTGGGAAAAAAAAAAAACACACTTAGCCCTCTTTAAAATATATTCTTATGAAAATATCAAGTCAAATCCTGTACAGAGGTATGGGAAACAGAGTTGTGGGCAAGTGTGTGCAGGAGCCCGACATTGCACCCGTGATCCACGGATCGCTGGTACAATGCTGTGCATGCTCCTGTGAAAAAAAAAAAATAAAAAAAAAAAAACCACATAATTTCCTGCAAAAATATGTGCATTTATATTTTTTTTTTTCCAAAAAAGTAAACTTTGGTTAGGAATTCTGTCTGCCAGTCTTATCGCTCCTTGAAATGTGACTGCAGTCTGAAAGAAAAGGAAACTGTGGAGTTGATTGCCTCTAAAAAAAATTAAATAAAAAAAATAAAACCCTGCAAGAGAAAGGCATAATGAGCTAGTATGCATCACATACTAGCTCATTATGAAATACTTCCCTTAGAACAAAGCCCTGTATCAGAGTCGGCACTCTGAGTACAGGGCCGACATCTTCCACCCCAAAGTTACTTCCGGGTTCGCGGCTCCGGTGCTGTGATTGGCCGGAGCCGCGACAAAGTCACTCCCGCGCATGCGCCCAGGAGCCGTCGGTAACAGCACGGCCCCACAGAAACGCCACCAAGCGGCCCGTTTCTTCAATGCGCATGTGTCAATGACGTCAGCACATGCAGATACAGGGAATATCTCCTAAACTGTGCAAGTTTAGTAGATATTTCCGGGACCTATAGGTAAGCCTTATTATAGGCTTACCTGTATTTCAAAGTGGTTGTCAAGAGTTGACAACCACTTTAACACCAGTTGCAATCTTATGCTTTTACTGTCATTTCAATAAAACACATTTGTAAGTACAAAAAAAAAAAAAAAGGGGGAAGGAAGAGGGAAGTGAACTTAGCCTTTAACCACTTGCGGACTGCCTGATCTGGCACTTCCAGGTCTGGGGCATGCATGCGTGCACCCGGCAGCCCGCTCCTGCTGTGATCGGGAGCCCAGCAGCGGGTACCGCAGACTCAGTGTAAACAAAGCAGATCGCTGTTCTGTCAGTAGGGAAGGCATGGATCCTGTGTTCCTGCAAAGGAAAAAGCCCCTCCCTCACAGTACACAAACACTGGCTAGGAACAGCGTTAACGCCTTCCCAACCAGTGTCATTAGTACAGTGATAGTGTATATTTTTTTAGCAATTATCACTGAATTAGTGTCACTGGTCCCCAAAAAGTGTCAGCGTCCGATTTGTCTGCTGCAATACCGCAGTCCCGCTATAAGTCACTGATCACCATTAGTAGTAAAAATGAAAACAAAAATATCCCATAATTTGTAGACGCTATAACTTTTGTGCAAACAATTTAATATACGCTTACTGGGATTATTTTTTTTATTACCAGAAATATGTAGCAGAATGCATATTGGCCTAAACTGATACATTTTTTTCCAATTTTCTTCTTTTTTTTTTTTTTAACGGAATAAGGATTAAAGCAAAAAGTAAAATTTTTTTCTCAAACTTCGGTCTTTTTTGTTTAAAGCGCAAAAAAATAAAAACCCGCAAAGGTGATCAAATACCACCAAAGAAAGCTTTATTTGTGAAAAAAAAGACTAATGTTATTTGGGTACAACTTTGCACGACTGCGCAAATCGTCGCATTGCCCTTTCGCAAAAAAAAGGGATTTTATTAAGAACTTACCGTAAAATCCTTTTCTCTGAGTTCACTGACAGACGCAGCCCTTCATTGACAAGTGGGGTTTATGCTCATCCTACTAGGAGTTGACTAGGCAAATAGAAAAAAAAGCAAGCTGACCCCTCCCAGGGGGCCGTCCTCACTCCAGCATATAACCCCCCTGCTCTGCATGGCATATCAGTTCGTAACAAGCCGTACAAACGCAAGACAGAAGGGTGGGTGCTGCGTCTGTCAGTGAACTCAGAGAAAAGGATTTTACGGTAAGTTCTTAATAAAATCTCTTTTTCTCTTCCGTTCACTGACAGACGCAACCCTTCATTGACAAGTGGGGATGTCCCAAAGCAGTGTCATTCAAGAGGGGTGGGTAAACAACAACAACAGTACCCAACAGAATCCTCTCAGGAGGCGCCAGCCGTGCCTACACCGCCGCCTGTAAAACTTTACGGCCAAAAGCAGCATCCGCAGATGCTGACACATCAACTTTGTAAAAATTAGCAAACGTGTGCACCAAGGCCCAAGTAGCAGCCTTGCACACCTGGGACACCGAAGCTTGGTGTCTGAAAGCCCAGGAAGCACTAACTGCCCTGGTGGAATGAGCAGTGACTGGAAAAGGAGGGACTTTGCCCCGAACAGTATATGCATGGGTCACAGTCTGTCTGATCCAAAGGGAAACAGTAGCCGACGAGGCCACCAACCCTTCTGTCAGCACAAACAATGCATCAGACTTCCGAAAAGAAGCTGTAGCCACCAAATACACCCGCAAAGCCCTCACGACATCGAAAGAATGTAACTCAAATTCCTTGGGATGCAAAGGGTGCAGACATAATGAAGGGAGAACAATATCCTCATTAATGTGAAAAGAGGAGACCACCTTCGGTAGAAACGAAGGGGAAGGTCGCAAGACCGCCTTGTCCTTATGAAGGACCAAGTAAGGAGACTTACAGGACAACGCTGCCAACTCAGACACCCGCCTAGCGGATGTAATGGCCACCAAGAAAGCCACTTTTTGCGACAGCAATTGTAAGGGAATATCCCTGATTTTCTCATATGGCGGTTTCTGCAGTACAGAAAGTACCAAATTCAAATCCCACGGCGCCAAAGGCGACCGTATCTGAGGAGCCACATGGCGTACACCCTGTATAAATGTACATATCAACGAATGTGACGCCAAAGGCCGTTGAAAGAGAATCGCCAGAGCCGAAATCTGACCCTTGAGAGTACTCAATGCCCTGCTGCAAAAAAGCCAGCACCCGGGATACAACGTAACGCAGGGGTTCCAACCCCTCGCCTCACACGCAATATAGGCCTTCCAGGTGCGATAATAAATCTTGCGCTAAGTACACTTGCGCGCCTTAAGCATGGTAAGGATCACGGAGTCAGAGACACCCCTATCCCTCAACACCTGAGACTCAATAGCCAAGCCATCAAAGCCAGCGAGGGTAAAGCAGGGTGCAGGATGGATCCCTGCGACAGCAGATCTTCGCGCAGCGGCAGATGCCAGGGAACATCTGTCACCATCCGTACCAGGTCGGCGTACCAAGAGCACCGAGGCCAATCCAGAGCTACCAGGATTGTCGAGGTTCCCTCCGCTTCTATCCTGTTCAGTAGTCGCGGTAGACGTTTGATGGGAGGGAAGGCATACAGGAGCCGATACCGACCCCAAGGTGCTACCAACGCGCCCGTGGTGGCTGCCAGCAGGTCCCTTGTTCTGACATACTCTCTTACAGTCATGCATCACTATTCAATTTGGGGGCCATTCAGGGACACTCCAATCCCTACTTCCTTTCCATCATGCCGGTCTTCCGTCTGGTCTCTTGGTGGGTGTCACTTGCCCCGCCCCCTCAGCTCCCGGACAGAGTGCTTCCCGTGCCTGCCCGCCGGGGTTCAATCTTTGGAGCCAGGTGACTCAACTGTAAGTATGTGGTCTTTCCAGGCCCCCAGCTTCTACCCTATCATAATCCTATTTTTTGGTGTACTCATCTTTGCAATTTGTTTTCTAGATACCCTGCATTCACTCCTGAGGAAGCGAGCAGAGCTCGCGAAACGCGTCGAGATATAGATGCATTGTATACTCACCTTATTTGGATTTACTAGTTTTTATGCATATCTTTGGTTGCTAGTACATTTGAATATGTCACTCTTGCAGCTTCATGCTGACAGGGACTACCATCATCTGGCCAAAATATCCATCTCTTTACTTATCTATGCATGTGGTGATCTACTATGTACTCTTTTACCATGTTTAACATGTATCGTCACGGTTTTTATGCCGTACAAATAGGATTATCAATCCAGTTGTATACTTATATGTTAACTACATGCATAATAAAATATTTTAATTGCGTACGTTGCGAGCACACACTTCATTTAAAGTCCTACCCTTTGTTTGTATATAAATTGACAGGGATGGAGGCGGTGACCCCCTATGGGCACTGCTTCACTCAAAGTTGTAAACCTCTTTCCTTTGTTCCATTGAAAAGGGATGGAAGTGTGTTGCGGTGCCTAGCATTCCCTATTTCCTGCTAGTTAGTACGTAGGCCAAGTTTGGCCCTTTAGTGGTATTCCAGTTAAACTATCAATATCCTTAATCCATATCATGCAGACATGGGTATGCCATTTGGATTGTGGTTGGGGGAGTGGCCTGACTCCTTGTGTTGTGCCCTGCTGGCTGTGGTGGTTGGTTCTTTTTCCGGGAGCTGCGATGTGCAGCATGGGCTTTCCACTGCGTTCTTTCCCCTCCCTCCCCTCCCCTTTGGGAGGATGGGCGGGGACATTAGCACATCAACGCCATGTTCTGCACCCACCCGGGGATACCCCTGGTGTGTATAGTGTGGCTTTCCTTCCGTCTGGCTGGAGGGGCGTGCATCCGTTCCTCTCCCTCACTGGGGGCGGGCTGATGCGCGCCCGTGTCATCAGCCACTCGACGCATGGCGTGGCTTGTGGCGCCGGCCCGCCCGGAGATACAAGTTCGGACAATCGGCATGATGGTTCCCTCATTCCCTCTCTGATCACACACGAGGCAGGACACATTATGGAGCTCCCATGCTGACACTTGCTTCACTGGCTGTTTGAGAGCATCACTCCCCATGTGATTGAACCTGGACGCCATGAGGTCCACGTCTGGCGTGCCCCACTTGTGGCAAATCTGGTGGAACACCTCTGGATGTAGGGACCATTCCCCCTGATCCAGCGTCTGGCGACTGAGAAAGTCCGCCTGCCAATTTTCTATGCCCGGAATGTAAATGGCGGAGATTGCTGGCACATGAAGCTTCCGCAGCCGCTGCCGAGCTCCTCGTTCCGCCCTGATGGTTCACTTACGCCACCGCCTTGACGTTGTCTGACTGAACCCGAACCGGGAGGCCGCGCAGCCTTACTGTCCAGTGGGAGAGGCAGAGCCTGATCGCCCTCAACCCCAGCACATTTATTGGAAGGCGGGATTCCTGCGCCGACCAAAGGCCCTGAGCAGACAGCTGCCCCAGGACCCCCCCCCCCAATAGACTGGCGTCCGTCGTGACTATCGACTAATTCAGGGGGAGGAAAGACTTCCCCAACATTAGAACCGGGGCCCGAAGCCACCAGGTCAACGATCCCCTGGTCTGATGATCCAATCTGATCAGCTGGTCCAGGGACAGAGGAGACTTGTCCCACCGTGACAGAATCGCTCGCTGCAGGAGCCGAGTGTGACTCTGGGCGTAAGGTATCGCCTCGAAGGCTGAAACCATGAGCCCCAACACCCGCATATAGAACCGTAAGGAGGACCACTGACGTGACAGCAGGGTTTGCACCGCTGCTTGCAGTGTTAGTAACTTGGCCGGAGGCAAGAACACTTTCGCCTGCTCCATGTCCAGAATCAGACCCAGATATTCCAGTCGACAGGAAGGGGTCAACGTCGACTTCTGCAGGTTGATCAGCCAGCCGAAGTCTTTCAATGAGGCCATGGTGATAGCCACATTCTCCTCCAGGGCTGAAGCAGACTCCGCTCGCAGGAGTAAGTCGTCGAGGTATGCTACTACCGCAATGCCTCTCAGCCTCAATAGTGCCAGCACCAGAGCCACCAGCTTGGTGAACACCCGAGGAGCCGAGGCCACAAATTGGTAATGTAGATCCCCCACAGCAAAGCGCAGAAAGCGCTGGTGGCGGGGACAAATGGGAACATGGAGATACGCTTCCCTGATATCCAGCGACGCCATGAAGTCCCCTTGGTGCAGGGCGGCCACGACCGATCGGACAGATTCCATCCTGAACTTTCGCGCCTTCACGAAGTGGTTTAGCGCTTTTAGGTACAGGACCGGCCTGACCCCACCCTTTTTGGGCACCACAAAGAGGTTTGAATAGAAGCCGCGGAACCTTTCCAGCGGAGGTACCGGCACAATCATCCCTTGTTTGGAGAGCGTCTGAACAGCCCCTAGGAGAGCCTCTCGACGCCCCTGAGGGAGTCTCAAGTTCGATGGGAAGAACCTGTCTAAGGGTAGAGTGCTGAACTCTATCCTGTATCCGGAGGACACCACTTCCTGCACCCACCGGTCGGAAATGCGGGCAGTCCACCTGACTGCGAACCCCAGAAGTCGGCCCCCCCACCCGAGAATTGGGTGGGGGCAACCCATCATGCGGAGGAGGACTTATCCTCCGTTTTTTCGCTCTTGCGCTGCCAGGGCCATTTACCGGACCCCGAGGCAGACTTGCCGGGCCTTGAGCCCTTGCCCGCTGCACCGGGCGCACGAAAAAACCTCTTCTGACCCGAAGAAGAAGGACCCTGCTTACGGCGGAACTCCCGCCGCCTGGGCTCCGGGAGAAAAGTACTCTTCCTCCCGGTGAAATCTTTAATGATTTCATCCAACTGTGCCCCAAAGAGCCGACCGCCCTGAAAGGGAAGATCCGTGAGGCCCTTTTTAGACGCATGGTCACCCGACCAACAGCGTAACCACAGCACCTGTCTGATAATGACTGCAAAAACAGACATCTTAGCATGGGAAGCAGGTCCAAAGCTACATCACACAGGTACCGAATACCCTGTATCAGATGGTCCGCTCGCTGTGACGCCTCAAGCGAGCACCTGCAGCTCAACTTAATGTGCAACTCAGTCGCACACTCGGTAAGGGATTGCGCCACCATGACTGACGCCAGAGCTGGTCTCATGGCTGACCCCGCCACCAAGAACAGTGCCTTGGATACCGCCTCCCTCCGCCGGATCCTTAAAAGAGGGAGACCCCTCCAAGGGGATGGTCGTTGCCTTATTCAGGCGAGCCACCGGAGGGTTCACTGCGGGAGATGCCCACTTCTTCACAAAACTATCCTCAAAGGGATAGCGTACAGTGAAACGTTTGGGCAAGGAAAAGGAATTCTGCGGACGCTGCCATTCCTTATAGACCAGCTGGTCAAAGAATTGATCATAGGGATAAGCCCTAGGGGACCGAGGTGGCTTAAAAGACCCACAAACGTAGGCAGTCTCCTGCAACTCCCCGGCTTGGTCCAGTCGCAAGGATGCACGGATACTGGCGATCAGGGAGGCCACCAGCGCCCTCTCGCGCACTACCGAGGCCCCCTGGTCTTCCTCGCCATCCGAGGGCTTCAGTTCACCATCTGAGAGCTCCACGAGGGTCCCCGTGACCACTGAGGCCCCTTCCGGTTCAGAATCCCCCCTGAGGAAGGGGGGGCTTTTTAGTCACCCCCTTAGCACGGCACGGCACCTCCCGGGGAAAAAATTCTCCCAATACGGACCTTAGCTGATCCAGGGGAACCAGAGGGCCCAGCTTGCAGGTTGCGCTTCAACCGACTCCTCCTGGGAAGAACCCGCAGGTTCAGCCACCATTGCGCCACCGGAACACTGACAGGCCAAAAGGCCCCCACAATGCAGCCCCACCACTGCCCCACAGAGCAACCGGGAGACACCCAGGAGGACTGCACCCACTGCTACCAGCACCCCAGGGAGAGCCCAGCTATACTTGCTGTGTATGATTGCCCTTCAAGCGCTGCGTCCCAGTAGGAGTGCTTTGCCGCCAGTCAGGAGCCTGCGCCGCCCTGTGCCTTCCACGCTGTCCCAGAGGGAAAGAGGAAGAAGCGGCGTCAGCCACACGTTTTCATCCACAGGAACATCAAACATGGCCGCCGAGCGGTCACAAGAGGCCAAAGCCTGTTACACAGGTTGCGACTACGGCAAAATGGCCGCCGGTCCACCACTAGAGGGCAAAATAGCCCACAAAATGACGGCGGATTGCCGCATGGCGGCTTTTTGAGCGTGGGGTGCGGTGCAGGGCAAGGGGGTGTAGGAGGGGGCGACCCCGAACAAAAACAACCAGGGGGACCTGTAGCCCTAGAACCCTCCACAGGCCGGCCTAGTCTGCCAAAAACGCCCAGCCCCCCCCCTCCACACCCCTAGGGGGGGAGAGAGGGGGTCACTTACCAATCCAATGGGCGTAGCGGGTAGCCATCCGGTTGCAGAGCTTCCTCCCATCTGGTGGGGAGGGATGCTGCAGGCCAAGTGCAAGCACAGCCCGGTCACTGGACGCAAGTGGGGGTCACCCACTGGCCTCCCGCATGGAACGGGTACGATGCGGCGTCGCAGGGTAGCTTGCATCGGTCGGCCGTGCTGGGGAAATTTCAGGATTCGGGATATCCTCTATGCCCCAGCCGGCTACTTGATAGCAGTCTTCTATCAGATAGCTTGAAAAGCCCAAAGAAGAAAAAAATCTGTGGAACCGCAGGTCCCAGCAGGGAAACAGGTCTAACTCCTTGCACTAGGCATAATAAAACTGATATTCCATGCAGAGCAGGGGGGTCATATGCTGGAGTGAGGATGGCCCCCTGGGAGGGGTCAGCTTGCTTTTTTTCTATTTACCTAGTCTACTCCTAGTAGGATGTGCATAAACCCCACTTGTGAATGAAGGGCTGCGTCTGTCAGTGAACGTAAGAGAAATTGGCCTGGTCATGAAGGGGGGGGGGGGGGGAGATGAATGATGAAAGAGCAAATCATCAATAAAAACACAAAAAGCAGCAACTTACTGATAATATTAGGGTTAATGAGATATGGGTTGAATGTGGATTTTCCAACATTTTGTGGGCCACAGACAAGAATGACTGGACAGCCATCATGTTCCTCTGCAAAAAAAATAAAATAAAAAGCAAGAGAACATCACAGGATTTGCAAACCAGATGAGTATACAGTGGATAAGACATCTAAAAACATCTCTGTAAAAATGCCAGGTTTTTAATAAAAAAAACAAACAAACAAAAAAAAAAACCCCACATAAGCAGACCAAGATAAATCACTTCTGAACTTTACCACTTTAGCCCGGGTTCACACCAGTGCGGCTTTGAAATCGCAATATTTCCACGTGATTTCAAAGTCGCAGATCAGTGCGATTTGTACCTCCGATTTCACTGTGGCTTGAGACTTAATTTAACAAAAGTCAATGCAAGTCTCAATGAATTCAGAAAAAAAAAAAAAAAAAAGTAGTGCAGTAACCTTTCTGAGTCATGGCAATCAGAGTGCTTCCATTGACGGCTGCGACATGGGGTGCGATTTTAAACGATCAAATCGCATGACAAATCACACCGTGTGAACCAGGACTTAAATGTGACCTATGATCTGTGCAATTCAATTGAAAACAAAACAAACTGAAATCTTTGATCGCTTGCAGACCACTCACTGTACATATACTGCGGCCGCTCTGCGCTGGATCACGTACCTAGTACGTGATCCGGGCGCCGGGGCAGGGAGGGGGGGGGGGGTGCGTCGGCCACCCCGGCTTTGCTGCGATTCGCTGAAGCACAAACCAGTCAGCAGGTGCTGGCCGTTGATTGGTCGCCGCAGATTGGCTCCGGTAATTACCTGAAGAGAGCTCTGTGTATGTAAAAACAGAGCTCTCTTCTGACAGCAGCAATGTACCCCCCCCCCCCCAAGCAGGAAGTAAAAGGGGGACGGGGGACGGGACACAATGCGTAACATAGAGCGAGGAAGTATGATGAGAAGATAGTTAACAATGCTTCATCCGTCCTAATAAGTGGGATTCCAATATACATAAGTTGTTCAAACTATAGGTAGAAGTATAGATAGTATCTAGGCAGAGCGGTCACTCTTTCAGGTCTTTTTTTAATTTATATTGCAAAATATAAAAACAAAAAAAAACTCTGCTGAGCGCCCCCGGAGCAAGCTTCTTGCTTTGGGGGCACTCGTGCAGGCTCACTCCAGAGCTGCCTCTGTGAACCCATAAACACACAGAGGGCGGCTCAGCCCAGCCCCCCACTCCCCCCTGACTGACTAGGATTGAGAGGGAGAGAGCTGCTACTCTTGTGATCATTATCGGGCAAGTATAAGGGAACTTGGAGGGCTGCGCTCAGGATTTTTATAACGCAGAGAGTGCATTAAAGTAAAAAAAAAAAACCCCTTCAGCCTTTAGAATAAGGTGACCAGATTTTTAAAATGAAAAAAGGGGACATATTTTATTTTTACTAATAATGGCGGCAATCAGTGACTTATAGCGGGACTGCGATATTGCGGCAGACAAATCGGATGCGAACTGACACTTTGTGGGAACCAGGGACACTAATAAAGTGATCAGTGCTAAAAATATGCACTGTCACTGTACTAATGACACTGGCTGGGAAGGAGTTAACATCTATGGCAATCAAAGGGTTAAATGTGTGCGTAACAAGTGTTTTCTCACTGTGGGGGAGGGGCTTTTACTAAGGGAAGGCACAGATCCCTGTCCCAGCAGCCATGTAATGTGACACACTGTGGCAGTGCAATGCCAGCCAGAGCCATGATAAGAGTGCCTGCTGCCTGAGAGTTATGATACCATCCATTATGCCAGAGAGACAGACACAGTGCAATGTAGTCTATTCACAGACACCCCCAAAGCACACCTGTGCTGAATCCTTGAAGGCACTGGCAGCCCCACGATTGGATCCGCTTCCCCTCTGTGCCTGCTGCTGGACACTAACAGCTCAGCTCAGTTGCCTTTCTCTGCCTGTGACCACCACTGCCCGCCTCACAGCCTCTTTTCGGGCCCCGGCTACTACTGGGTGGGGAGCGGAACTGAGCAGAGGAAGATTACTCCGCTGGGGAAGGCAAGAAGATGGGAAGGCAGGCAGCTGGCTGGGACTTGAGCCAAAAGCAGAAGAACATGCGAACGGGAATTACACCCCCCCCCCCCCCCAAGCTAGTAGGAACAGCAGAGTAAGGGGTGTAATTCAGATTTTTTCTTTTTTTAATTCTGCACTGACTGTCTTTGAAATGGCTTGGGCCACTGTTCAAATCCAATCAGGGGACAAAACCGGGGTCAGTGTCCTCAATCTGGGGACTGTCCCCTGAAACCGGGGACGTCTGGTCACCCTACTTTAGAACAATTTTTACTTTATACTGTGGAAGCTTTCAGTGTAGAAAGCTGCCACAGATCTCTGCCAGGTCAGACATGGTGCAAATGATGTGAGTTGTCAGAGGACAACTCACTTACCTCTATGCTTGGCAGGGAGTACCATGCCTGCAGAGCCCTCAACCCGGTAGAACACCTTTGGGATGAATTAGAGTGGAGACTGCAAGCCAGGCCTTATTCAACATCAGGGCCTGACCTCACAAATGTGCTTCTGGAAGAATGGTCAAACATTCCCATAGACACTCCTAAACCTTGTGGACAGCCTTCCCAGAAGAGTTGAAGCTGTTATAGCTGCAAAGTATGGGCCAACGCAACGCAATATTGAACCCTACAGACTAAGACGCCATTATAGTTAAAGGCAGGCGTCCCAATACTTTTGACAATATAGTGTCTATTCAGATGAAGCCAACATGTTTCAAGGGAAATTCTTCCCCCTTCCTCAGGGCTTAACCCACGGATATGATTGCACTCACAATGAGATACTATTAGGAGGCCTATGCTATGGCTTGGTCCAAACGCAACCTGAACACATTGCAAACAGTCAGCATTGTCTTAACCCTTTCCCTGTTCTATTGCCCCGGTGCCCGCCCAAGGGAGATTCCTTTTATGCACGTGCACATACTTAGACAAGGTGAATATGTGGATACATGGATATAGTTGACCACATTATACAGGATTGCTGTGTTGTGTTGTGTTTTTTTTTTTTTTTTTACCTTGCATGAACAAACAGGCAGATATACTAGAAATGTTAAAGTGATTCTAAAGCTTCATTTTTTTTTTTTCTTCAAAACAACAAACATGTCATACTTACCTCCTCTGTGCAGTGGTTTTGCACAGAGTGGCCCTGATCCTCCTCTTCTGGGGTCCTCCAGCGGCACTCATTGGACCTCCTCCGCATCGAGTGACCCATCAGGGAGAGCTTCTCTGGGGTCACTTGTGCGGGCGCGCTCCCGTGTCCTGCTGTTTGCGTGTATTAACACAAACAGCGGGACTCAGAACTATGCCCTCCCACCCCCCCCCCCCCAGTCACTAGACCTGATTGACAGCAGCGGGAGCCAGCGGCTCTCCTGCATTCAATCCAGCCAATGAGGACCCGTGACACTGGAGGAATCGGATTGCTCGTAGCCACCGCTGGAATGAACGGGCTCAGGTAAGTAAAAGGGGGGCTCTGGGGGGGGGGGGGTCACTATTGAGAAAAGGTTTTTCACCTTAATGCATTGAATGCATTAAGGTGAAAAATCATGAGACTTTACAACCACTTTAAGTTCCTCTATTTACAAAGAGAGGCCTGTTTCTTCTCATATCACCCCTATGTGTGTCCTGAGGAAGCGGATCAGCGAAACACGTTGACACACAAGGGCCCACGCATCTAATATAATGTAATGTCAATTGGCTCACTATCGGACGTATTTTGTACACGTTTTAAAATGGGATCTATGGATGTCTTTTTATGCCTTTTATATGTATAAATAAAATATAAAAGTTTTATATACTAGTGTGTGTGGTCCAAATTTGCCTCAAAAGTCCGTATCAATGTTTTTTTTTGTGCAGTATAGTATAATTACAGACGTGGCAACGGAGTGATACCAATATTTGTTTCTCACTTTTCAAAAATGGTACTAAAAAGGCAGCTGCGCACCTACCAAGGCAAGCGTAAACCAACGTCTGTGCTGCCAACACGGCTTTCTCTGGCATGACAATCGCTGAATCAGGATCACGATTTTCGATTCCAGCAAACTGCAGGACTGAATCATCCAACGTGGAGGAGTATTTTTCACTCTGAAAGAAACATGAGATGAGATCACTGACATGCATTACCTTTGGTTGCCTCATCTGCATCTTTTCAGCCATAGAAAATTAGACCTCTCACACAGACATGCGATTGTATGCATTGCCAGGACATTTCTAAATGCAGATTATACATCTATTGGTCCCAAATGGTAGATTTCATATTTTATGTTTACCTGAAGGTGTAACTGTTTATACGCATTTAGAAAAAATTTAAAAATGTGTCGAGGGGCAGGTTAAATATTTTGAATGTGTCTAAACACAAGAGAAATTGATGTGGAAGTTATAAGGCACACCCCTGAAACGCGTTAGCATGCATATGTGAGGCTGCAGAAACACTTGAATGTCCGATCTCCTGTCATCCTATGTACTTGCTGTATATTTATGCTCCTTTGTGAGTGTGCAATTTATTGGGGTTTTTTTTGTTTTAATCGATAAATTCAGTTTTTACTCAGATAATGCTTTCTTTTTGTAGCTTTTATTTTTGTATAAACTTTAACCCAAAAAAAAACAAAACGGTTTGCTGTGACTGTTTAAAAAGTGTGAGCTGGAGTTTGGCTTCAATTAGTGTAACTAAATCTGCTAGTCTAACGCTCCCCTCCCCCCAGACTGACAATGCTGCTGTCCAAAGGTGCCTCTGTTGCCCCACCATGCAGAGTGTAGGCACGCTAAGGGCCCTTTCACACGGGCGGTCACCCCTGACGGACCCCGATTTGCTCAGCGGGTGGGGAATCAATCCACTTAGCATCTGGGCGACAGGCCCCGCCTCTGCTCACTGCGCTGAGACGGACCCACATCCTGCTCTCCTCTATGGGGAGATCAGATGAGCATGGATGTGCCGGTCTGTTTTCATCCGATCCTCCAGATGGATGGAAAATCAGGTAACCACCCGTCTGGATTTCAAGGACAGAATCGGATAGCGGTGGGCATCAGTGGACATGCCACCACTGACATCCGCTGCCCCATAGAGGTGAAATGAGCGCCCGATCAGGTCGCCTGAACGGAAAGCCCGTGTGAAAATTCCAGTTACACTTACCGGTAACCGTGTTTCTGGGAATTCTTCCAGGATGGCACAGCTGAGAGATGACGGTCTCACCTGAACAGGAAACACAATCAAGAACAGAGTTTAAAAGGCCCCACCCTCCCTCTGCCCCTCAGTTGAGACAAAGTATTAATCCACACCAGTGCACGAGTGCATCCCTCTGTGCCAACAGACAACGCCAACACATAAAAACGGGTGGGAAGTAGGCCTGCCTTCCTGGAAGAATTCCCAGAAACACCGCTATCGGTAAGTGTAACTGGAATTTTCTCAAGTCATTCTTCCAGGACGGCACAGCTGAGATGATGAGCAAGGAGCTCAGGCCTACCTTTAGGGCGGGACCACTGCCTGCAGGAGTTTTCTCCCAAACGCCAGGTCCTGAGGAGACAACAACTCAATTGTGTAGTGCCTCAGGAACATGTTCTGACTTGTCCACGTGGCCGCTTTACAGATCTTGTCAATCGAAGCGCCCGCCTTTTCAGCTCAGGAGGTCGCCGGAGACCTAGTGGAATGAGCTTTCAATCGAGCAGGGGATGGATTACCAGCCTGCTCATAAGCTACTAAAATTGCCTGCCTTATCCATCTTGCCACAGTCGACTTAGATGCCTGGAGACCCTTCTTCTGGCCCCAGAAATGAATCAACAAATGGTTAGACCTTCTAAACCCTTTGACCCGGTCTAAGTAAACTAATAGAAAACGTCTAACGTCTAAAGTATGAAAGCTTGCCTCTCTCTCATTCTGAGGGGCTGTGCAAAATGAGGGGAGAACAATCTCCTGGCTCCTATGAAACTGTGAAGCCACCTTAGGGAGGTATAGGGGTCCTGCCTGAGTAACAACCCTGTCCTCCAAAATCAACAAAAAAGGCTCTTTAACTGTCAGAGCCTGTAAGTCTCCTATCCTTCTGGCTGACGTAATTGCCAAAAGGAAAGCCATTTTCAAAGAAAGAAACTTAAAGGTCGTCTGAGCTACCAGCTCAAACGGCTCCCTGGTCAGGGCACCCAAGGATAAGTCCCACGATGGAAAACGTTTTAACTTTACCGGGGCCACCCTCTCCCTGGCTAACAAAAATCTTTTTATGAGCGTGTCCACGGCTAGCTTCCTATCTAAAAATACTGATAGGGCCGCCACCTGTACCCTGAGGGTCTTGACTGCTAGACCCAAATCCACCCCATCCTGGAGAAAATCCAGAATGGATGGGGCCGCTTGTCCTGGGACTTTTCTTGCCGCACACCAGCGAGAATAGACCCCCCAGATCTTGGCGTAAACGCACCTAGTGACCGGCTTCTTGCTCAGCAAGAGGGTATCAATTACCTTCTCTGAGTAACCTTTTCCCCTAAGGAGCTCCCTCTCAAGCACCAGGCCGTCAGGGCCAGGAACCCTGGATCGGGATGACGTACCGTGCCCTGGCAGAGGAGATCCTGCCCGAGAGGTAGATGAAACGGCGGGGCGACTGACCACCTCTTCAGAGTGGGAAACCACGCCCTCCTTGGCCACCAGGGAGAAATAAGAATTGTGTGACCCTGAGGCAGTTTATCGTTGCAATAACCACAATGTTTAGAGTGGGACGGGGTCTTTACAGCTCTGGTGGCCGAACCCCTGGGCTAGGCGTACTGTTCCTGGAGAAAGAACAAACAAAACACATCCAGTTAGCACTAATGAGCCCCGGGACGTTCCTGACGAGCCCCCCCACAAGAACGCCCCCCTAAACTGCCATCAGTGGGGGTGAGGGTAAGGAATACCCCTCCCCCAGCTGCGATCAGGTAGACTCGCCCCCTGTGGCCTCCTCAATCGCTGAGGGCTCTTCCGGTCTGCTTCCCTTCTCCATTCAGCCGCTCCAGAAGCCGCACTGGCCATCAGATGGGAAAGCACCTGGACCCCCTCTCCATGTGTGCAAGACACGCCGCTGGCCACCGCCATATTGCTGGAGTCCCGGATATGGCCTCTATCGACGGAAATGACATCAGCCATGCGCGCCACCCGGGCACCCTGATCCACCGTTCGGAGGGCTCCGCTCGTTCTACGGAACGTTCGCTTGTCAGGCCGCCCTGACCTGCTTGAGCCCAGATGCCGCCAGCGCAGCCCTATAGACGGCCTCCCCGTCCCCTCAACATAATCAGGTAGGGGAGGAGTGGGAATTCTGGGAAGACCCACTGCGCCCAGAATCCCCAGATTAGGAAGGGGGGGGGGGGAAGAACCTACCGTCCCTTCCGGCTGCCCCCCCCCGACGGGAATCCCTCTGGGACTGGAGCGAGCTTGCTCCCAACCGGCAACCACTACTGGCTGCCCCAGGGTCGGTGTCTGCGAGGGGGGATCTGAGCCCCAGGCCTTGATCCATGGAAAAAAATAACAAATGTTTCGCTGCATCCTGTGGGAAACACAATCAAAAACTGAGGGGCAGAGGTGGAGCCTTTTAAACTCTGTTCTTGATTGTGTTTCCTGTTCAGGTGAGACCAGTCATCTTTCAGCTGTGCCGTCCTGAAAGAATGACTTGAGAAAGAGGCCTTATACAGGAGTTGTTACTGGAAGGATCACCAGGTGAAACAAGCTAAAAAAAGAAAACAAATGCAGCCACCACATCTAATGATTAGTAAGCTGCAATATGTGACATTGATTTTGGGGTTTAACACGGCCTCAGGTGCCTGTGCACTGTATACACACTACCCCCCGCTCTGACATACCGGCTTGGCAGAAAAAATCTTGGCGTACTCCGGGTCATAATATAGCCGGTGGTCGGTTCTTCTAGACCAGTGTTTCTCAACCGGGGTTCCGCGGAACCCTAGGGTTCCGCGAGAAGTCCCCAGGGGTTCCGCCACGATCTGCCGTTCATCACATGCAGATGAACGGCGGATAGCGCCTTGGGATCCCAAGGCGCCTTGGGGCCAACTCTTTGTGACCAGATCTTCTTGGCTGGTGGCCGATATAATACTGGGCCTCATGCGGTTCTAAAAAAGACGGTTCGGCCATACAGTCTCGCCCCCCATCACACATATGTCACGTGTCCGTGGACTCCGGCACAATTTGGGGTTTTAGTTACAGTGTATAACGTCGAATGATTAGTAATCTACACCACCGACGTAAACAAAAGAAAAAAATCGAACAAAGTGGACCACTAGGAAGGTCATTGTTGAGGACATATTCCGGAGAA
>BLSH010427499.1:15590-31087 GCA_018402905.1 Glandirana rugosa | reverse complement strand
GCCAATAAAAAAATGGTACTCGCCAAGGATGTCCCCTTTCCCCTTTGCTCTTCATCCTTACCCTTGAGCCCTTCCTTAATATGATAAGAAGCAACACAAACATCCAGGGAATAAATATTTGGGGCAAACAATATAAAATAGCTGCTTTCGCGGACGACCTTCTCCTCTTCCTAACCCAACCCCACATCTCCTTACCAAAACTCCTTAAGGACCTTAAAACTTTCCAATACATTTCCCATTTTAAAATCAATTACGACAAGTCCCACGCTATAAATATCTCCTTGACCGAGGACCAATTTGAACAGTGTAAAAGTTTGTTTCCTTTCAAATGGAAGTCAGACTCTATAACATATATAGGTATCCAACTTCCAAAGAAACTTTCTAAACTATATAACTGCAATTCCCCCCCCCCCCTTCTGATAACCATTGCACAAGACCTCAAACGTTGGAATAAAGCATATTTTTCCTGGTTTGGTAGATCAGCAATTGTAAAAATGAATATTGCAACTACATGCAAATTAAACACTACTTTACCAAAATAGGAACTCTAACTGACCTTTCTAAATATCTCACCCCTTTTGAATCCCTCTGCATCAATGGGGCTCCCCAGAGACATATGATATCCTTGATACTCAACATGCTTTGGGACTCAACACCCTCAAACACCAGCAAAGCTTGTGAAACATGGACACAAGTCCTCCAATCAAACCTCTCCAACTCCGACTGGAACACTATGGGGTTTATTTACTATACCGCTCAGGCGCACATTTGCGCAACTGTGCGCTATTTAACGGCAGATATGCGCAAATAGCGGTAAATAGTGCACATATGGAATTCACTATAACGGCTGGCGTTAAATAACGGCCAAACTTGAATTTACTATAGTGGCCAGGTCACAGATAACGGCCAACTCCTTACTCCAGCCCAGACCTGGAGTTGTGCAAATAGAAATAATGTTTGGAGCATAATCTGATCCCCTAAATTGTGCTAAAATATGCGGTATATTGTTTAAAGATAATCTGCTTTTAAACTGTGTGAAAAAGTGATTTCTACACTGAAATATCTTAAAGAGTCTGAGAAGAGACAAATACCCGGGCTCTTTACTCCAAGGCACAGTGCACAGCTGAGCACAACTGAGCATGCTCAGACACAAAACAACTCTCAAAATAACTCTCATGGAGTAATTCCTTGAGTTGTTAGTAAATACCAAAATCAGTGTTATTTTACACTGTGTGAAGTGTAAAATAACACTGTGAAGAGGAGAGTTATTTTGCCAAGTGCAAGTTTCTGCCATTCATTCTAATGGTACAATTGTTACTTTATCTAATAAATCCATTCCATGTTGAAAATAAATGTATCTTTCGCTCAAAGAAATTCTCAACAATGTTGCACATTTGAGAATCTATTTTGTTTTTAAGAATGCTAGAATGTAAAATTTCTTCATGCTCTGTAAATATTTTTTTTTTTCTCTCTTTCAATTTCACTTTGCTGCTGTCCATGTCACAAAAATATTTCCCTAAACTCACACAGATGTCTTTACAAACCACAAACAATACCATTGCTTATGGAAATTTTAATTTTTAATTTTTTTATTTTTTTTTAGAAAAACTTCAAATAGCACTGAAGAAATACATAAGAATACATCCGAACTTGTCATGTTGTTCAAACACAAACAATACCATTGCTTATGCAAATGTCAAATTAGTGTAATTTATTCATTTAATTCAATGATGAAAAATTGAAATAGATGACCTGAAGCAGAAATCCTAACACCTATCATTCCATTATCTATATGTCCACAGAAATGCAGGATATCTGTGTAGATAAGCAGGCTATGCAGCTTTGCAGTGGCTCTGAAGGTAGCTCGGCTGATTAGCATTGGTTGTTGCTTGGGTTTGAATCCCACTCAGACCATGTCCTGTTGTAATTTCTACTTATGTTGTTCACCAAAGTTTTTCACCGTGGCAGCACTGAGTTTCTGGGTTACAATTGTGAACATGCTATTTAATGTTGAGAAATACTCTCATTTCCCTATGTTGTTAAAAAGAACTTGGGAATACTGGCCTAACTTCTCTTTCGGTCAAAATGTTGTATTTTTGGGTAGGAGGGTTACACCACTATTGCAAATCTTCCCAAATACACTATCTAGGCCAAAGTAGTGGGACGGCTTTACACACACGGACATTAATGGCAGCCCAGTCTTAGTCCATTGTGCGAAAATAGGATTTGGCACCCCCTTTGCAGCTACAACAGCCACAGCTCTTCTGGGAAGGCTGCCCACAAGGTTTAGGAGTGTCTATGGGAATGTTTGACCATTCTTCCAGAAGAGCATTTGTGAGGTCAGGAACTGATGCTGGATGAGAAGGCCTAGCTTGCAGTCTATGCTCTAATTCAGCAAAAAGGTGTTTTATTGTGTTTATGAACCTTGCTTTGTGCACTGGTGTGCAGCCATGTTGGAATAAGAACAGGTCATCCCCAAACTATACCTACAAACTTCAGATTAGGAAACTGTCCAAATGTGTTGGTATGCTGATCAGTTCCCTTCACTGGAACTAGGAGGCCAAAAACAACTGCTGAAATCATAAATCACATCAGAATACCCCCTCTACCTATTTATTTGGACCAGTGCATAAAGACATGGGTGAAGGAGTTTGGGGTGGTGGAACTTGACTGGCGTGGACTCCTGACTCCAATACAACAGGACACCTTGGGGATCAATTAGAATGGTAACGGCAAGCCAGGCCTTCTCGTCCAACATCACTGCCTGACCTTACAAAGGCATATTGCTTGGTATGCTGAGCATGGCTATGGGCTAAGACCCTATAAACACTATTAGATTTATGACAGATCTTTGGATTCAAATTGACCCAGACTATTTAATATGAGGGCAAACCTTAAGAGTTTAAATGTGTATGCAATCAGGCAGGTCCTTACACTACATGGTTTAGTTATATAAAAACACAAAAATATGCACAAAGTCTAATAATGTGTATGAGCTCTAAAGCCCCATACACAAGGTTCGACGGTTGTATACAACAGGTCGTACTTAAGACTTTCATATATGTAATCGATTGTTCGTAAGCAGATTTGAACAGCTGAACATACGATGGTCGTACAAGGGGAGTTGTATGAGCAGACTAGAAAACTTGGTCGTACCAACAAGCGGTCATATGACCGTTGTATCGTGTGTACAGAGCAGTTGGTACAACAAAGTTGTATTGTGCAAAACACGCTTGCTCCAAAGTCAGGAATGGCCGGATGCTAATTACATGCACCTGAATGTTCTTCTGTGGTCGTACGATCGTGTAGTGCAATCATTATGCTGGATACAACAGCCAACATATGATTTGCGACGATCGTACGTACGATCGTCGTCCCATGTGTACGAGGCTTTAGTCCATTGGCATGCACATAAACAAACCAACAGTTTTCAAACCACATGGACCTGTGCAGTGTACACCATAACATTTTGCATGTGATGTTACTGCTCATCAGGTGTAAGCATTTAAAACATTCATGAAGAGACAGATTGAATGACACTGGTGGGCGTGTACTTCCATTGGGCGTGTCAATGCTAATGATACAAGCTCTATATAAAGGCCTACAGTAGATGGCCTCTGTTTGGTCGGGTCTGAGAAGAGGCCTGTTTCTTTTGCCTGTGGTGTTTGTGGGAGTAATGCTCTTGTGCATAATGAGTAATGCCTCACTAGAGCTGTTTGCTGAAATTATTGTGCATTTTGACCATCAAAAGTGGTTTTCTGTGGTGATTCTGTCAATTATTGTGTGTATTGTTTATGCTTTACCATGCATTCCTAGTTTGGGACTGATTGTTTGATCTCATTGCTTAATCATGTACATGGAAATGCAGCTTATAACTGAACAGACTAACCAATGTATGTGTGTAGAATTTGGTGTGGCGGTGGGTGTTAGAATACGTTCTTAATATTATGTTGTGAAGCTTTGTTATAATGACTAAGTTTTCTCAATTTTGCTGTTCAAAATGTGATGCGTGTTGGTGTCCACTGTAAGGTTTCTAACTATTTTAGATTGTAAGCTCCTATGAGCAGGGCTGTTCCAACTTAATGGTTTTCATTTGTGTGTCATTCACCATTTTTAGTTTTAATATTTGTGTGTGTGTGTGTGTGTGTGTGTGTGCGCGCGCGCAAAATAAATGTCAATTGATCTCCTTGTTTGTTGTTTCTATTACTTTTTATGTTGGAAGTGAAATATCTTTCTTTAGAATTTTATGTAAATTCTAAGCTGTAGTTGTGTGCCTCAACATCTAATCTTTAGTACACCAGCAAGTCAATTATCCAGGTGTTTAGGTGGAGTCTTTAGATTTAACAGCTGGAGAAAATTGCAGGTAATGAATTCAGCTGGTGGATATGCAGTGTTGTGTGTGTGTGTGTGTGTGAAACTGTCCTCTGCATTTGTTATTCACCTGCTGTAATCCCAGGGACACCATTTCTTTGTAAACTGTCTTAGGGCCGGTTCACACTGCAGCAATGCTGTAAATCCACTGTGTGTTTCGGCATCGCTTGTCTCCTGGTTGCAGTTCACACTGCTCTATGTGAACTGTGGGGAGTGACCATACAAAGGTAATCACAGCCCCAAATCAGTTCACATATCGCAGTGCAAACTCACACAAGACTCTTATTGCATGATGTAAACAGCCCTGTGCTCCAATTCTGACCCTGTGCAAAAAAGGGTTGTGTGTGTTTGCTCCGATTGTATGTCTGAATTTGCAAAGCAATCTCTATGGCTGAATTCATATTGCATAGAGCTTGCATACGAGTCACACTGCAGTGTGCGAATCATATGCTATCTCTAAGGTTAAAGCAGTGTGAACTGGCCCTCACCGACCCAGAACTCTTTGTGATCACCTGGAAGTTCTGGTGCTGGGAGGATGTTAGACATGTGTTGCTCCAATCGGTTTTGACTAAAAATTAGGGTCCTGGAAAGCTAAAAAATAATAATTCATATATCTGTGCATACACAGCCATATATATCTGCGCATCAATGTTCACACAGCCATATATATATATGCGCATCAATGTTCACACAGCCATATATATATATATATATATATATGCGCATCAATGTGCACACAGCCATATATATATATATGCATGCATCAATGTGCACATTGCCTGTGCGCAAATGCGCTTGTATGTGCACTTGTGCGTACTAGCATATATAAATGGCAGTGGTGTTAATATCATCGGGCAAAGGGAGAAGAACATGTTATGCTGGCAGTGGGTGCCTTTTGTGAGGCAGCCCATCAAGAAGCAGGCCAGGATATTGCGGCACCTCTGTTTCATCTTTGCCAGCCACGGCTTTTTGCCCCACGGGCATTTTTAGAAAACACGCGGGACTCTGATATCTGGAGCAGATTTTGCTTAAGGAGACCAGCAATTCTGCACCTCTACCACCTCATACAGGAGAAAATAGCACCAATCACAAAACGCAGGCATGGTCAGGCTATTGGTGACCTTGTATATCTTGGGACGAGGCAGCTTCCAAGCCACTTCTGCAAGTATTATGGGCATAAGCCAACCCACAGTGTCCAGGATGTTTATGCAGGTCATAAATGCCATTCTTCACCTTGTGCCACAAAATCAAGATGAGTGGAATGATGTGAAGGTGGCTTTCCACCACCGTGCTCAAATGCCACAAATCCTGGGGGCCATTGATTGTACACATGCGGCAATCAGGGCCCCCAGGATCAGTGAAGTTGGTTATCAGAACTGAAAACAGTACCACTCCCTCAATGTCCAAGTTGTCTGTGACGCCAGGCAGCGGATTATGCGTGTCCAAGCAGCTTTCCCAGGGTCCTGCCATGATGCCTACATCTTGAAGCAGTCTGGACTCTTCAGGAAATTTGAAGGTGGCCAAATGCCACCCGGGTGGCTTATTGGTACAGTATATTATTTTTTTTATAAAAATCAAATGTCAAGTTACATACAGACATGCATGTTTGGCAAAATTAGAGGCTCAAAACAGAGAAACAGATTTGTATGCAATGTATATGCACCTTGGTTGGACACAAGCTGACATCTTGATCCACTTGTGTGCACCCAGCCTGGCAGCTCATCCCAGGAACATTAGAGAGGTTGTCTCTAGCTAATAACATTAATGTGCAGCAAGCTGGAAAGGTTTGCCCCCTCCACAGAAGCTGAACACTAGTCATTACAATGGTATTCCCACATGAACAAGGAGTCATTTGATGTGGGAATGAGTCAATGTATGTTTAGGCTAAACATGGTGCAAGATATGGTACAAAATAAATGTCTGTGCTGCATCATGCACACAGGACTTCCAAAAAACGTCTGTAACTTATGGGCACTAGTCACAGCAGGGATTTACTGCTGTTAGAGCGGTGCTAAGGCGTGGAGTGGGTCACTTTGAACCCCCCACAAGGGGTTAAAATTGCCCGCTCTCTGCGCTTCCGAGGTGGTGTGCAGCCACTTTGGAAGCGCTGCCCATGGTTTTCAATGGGCAGGGGCGGTGGAGGAGCAGTATATTACCGCTCACCATACCGCCCCAAAGATGCTGTTTGCAGGACTTTTTGTAACATCCTGCAAGCGGACCGCAACAGTGTGAAAGCACTCAGGCTTTCACATTTGGGTGGATGGTGAGTGACTTTTGAGGCACTTTACATGCGCTTTTTTTTGGCTAAATAGCGCCTGTAAAGTGCCTCAGTGTGAAAGAGGTCTATCTGTAATTTTTGCACCTTTTACCAGTGTTCTATTACCACTGTTTTTTGCCTTTTTTTTAGCATTTTTTTGGTGCGTTTTTAAAGGGCCAGGTTTGTTTGTTTTTTTGGAAATTTAACTCAATTGGTCTAAAACATCCAAAAACGTTGGGGATCTGCATTCTATAGCATTTTAGATTGTTTGAACATTTTTATAGCTGAAAAACCAGGTTGGCCTAATACATTCTTCCTGGTCTCCCATTTTGTAGACAGGCATCTCTGGCCACATAAAGGGATAAGAAGGACTAATGTTTGCTTTTTTGTTTATTTTCCAGGGGATGCTGGTTATCCGCAGCTGATGTGGCTAATGGCTCCAATCAGGTACCCCCAGGGCCAGCCACAACATCGATACAATAGTGCCTTGCGGAGAAGCCAGGCCATTGTTAAGCTAACTATTGGCTTACTGAAGTCCCGGTTTCTCTGCTTGGCCAGGCCTGGGGGGAGCTACTGTACTCTCCTCCAAATGCTTCCAGGATCATCCTTGCCTGTTGCATTTTGCACAACATGTGCCTTGCAAGGGGTGATTCCTGGGAGCTGGATGAGGAGAGGGAGCCAGAGGTCCGTCAGCTGCCAGTCCCTAGGGACCAAAACACCACTGGTGGGATTGGCACCCGGAATCGATTGATTGCTGGCTACTTTACAGGTACGTTTTAGAACATAGCTAGAGATTGAGAATGTGTAAAAATAACAACTTTGCAGGCTAGTTCTCACAGAAACCCAGATGCTAACAAACATATGCCAGTTGGGGTTGACCCTTTATCTAGCGTGTAGTCAACATGACACACGGTTTGCTTGCCCACTAACACTAACCTCTTTTCTGAAATGTGTGCCAATTGTGAAGAGAGTGGAGGGGAGTGGAACACCTGGCAGGTGTTTGCTTTTGTCTGTGCCACCTGTATATATGTTAAATGAACAAGAACCTCAGCTAAGTATCTAAATGTGTTTTTTTTATTTTCAGGGGATCCGTCTGCTTAGGCAGCCATGGCATGGACCCTGGGAAGGTTTTTGGGATGACTGTCTGGCATCACAGGTGTGTTTTGAAATCTTATTTGCTTAACCACTTGCCGACCGTCAATCGGCAATTGACGGCGGCAAAGTGGCGCTGTAAGGCAAATCGCCGTCATATGACGGCGGCCGCCAGATCGCGCACAGTGAGCGCGCTCGCGCCGCCGGAGGCGCGCCCGCGCGCTCACTGTGTCCGGGGAGGGCCAGGGAGCGGGTGCGGCGGCTTCGATTGCCGCCGGCCACCCACGATGCCCCCCCGGAGTGAAGGAGCGGAGGTCCGTGTAAGTAAACACGGACCTCCGCTCTGTGTGAGGGGGAAGGGCTGTGATCACAGCCTTCCTGTACGTGAAGGCTGTGACCACTTCCCTTCCCCAGCTAGGCAAGCCCCCATACAGTTAGAACACGCCCAGGGAACATAGTTAACCCTTAGAGCGCCCCCTGCAGGTTAACCCCTTCACTGCCAATGGCATTTACACAGTAATCAGTGCATTTTTATAGCACTGATCGCTGTATAAATGCCAATGGTCCCAAAAAAGTGTCAAAATGTTCCGACATGTCCGTTGAAATATCGCAGTACCGCTAAAAATCGCAGATCGCCGCCATTAGTAAAAAAATAAAAAAAAATAAAAACCCCAAAAATGAATTCTCATCATCCGTAACCGCGACCACTTTTGCGCAAACCAATCAATAAACGCCGATTGCGATTTTTTTATCGCAAATATGATGAAGAATATAAATCGGCCAAAAACGGTGAAAAAAAAATATTTTTTTATATATTTTTTTTTGGATTTGTATTTTAGCAAAAAGTAAGAAATTTGTTTTTTTTTGCAAAATTGTCGCTCTTCTTTTGTTTATAGCGGCGATCAGAAATGACGCAGCGGTGATCAAATACCACCAAAAGAAAGCTCTATTTGTGGGAAAAAAAGGACGCAAATTTTGTTTGGGTACACCGTCGCACGACCGCGCAATTGTCAGTTAAAGCGACGCAGTGCCGAATCGCAAAAAGGGCTCCGGTCCTAAAGCTGGAAATCATTCCGGTCCTTAAGTGGTTAAAAAAGTAAAATCTTGAACTTACCAGCTCACTGCAGTGGATAGCAACAGAGCAGGCATGATCTTTCTTTTCATGGGTGATGATGCTGGAGTTCCTGGGCCCTACCCCAGTCAAGTGCACACAGAGCACACAGCTTGTTTTGGAGGGCACCCGAGCCTTGCTGATGAGCCACCTCTGTGCATGGCTGGCAACATAGACACTCCTAGCTCTGCCCTCCACCCCATACATTGTTAGCCAATAGCAGCTACTGCTGCCTCTGCTAATCTGAAGAATGAGTACACATACAGCCAAGGCTCTTGTGCCCATTAGTGCATAGTGATGGAGCTCAGGTAAGTATTTGAGTGGCTGTGGGGGCTTCTGGCTAGAGAATATTTGTTACATTCATACATAAAAGCCATGAAGGTACAAACACTTCTACCTTTGTAAAGAATGTTCTAGGGAAATCATTGCTAACATCAGTCCTGATCTGGAAAAAAACTGTAACATAAACTGAAGCTAGGCTGCACTGAGAATTGATTGTCATGATGAAATGCCAATTATCCATTGTTCACATTTTACAGGAGTGGTACTGCTTTCGGTTCAAGGTGGTAGAAAGGCACCTTTATATCCTGCACTCATCTTCATTTGTGGAAAGTGGATCGTT
Source organism: Glandirana rugosa (assembly GCA_018402905.1). Lineage (NCBI taxonomy): Eukaryota > Metazoa > Chordata > Amphibia > Anura > Ranidae > Glandirana > Glandirana rugosa. Next base: position 21,634 of record BLSH010427499.1, on the reverse strand, counting down.
TGTGATACAAGGCAAGAACTGGCATCTATGACCTGCATAAATAGCCTGGCACATCAGATGTGGCTTGGAAGCTGCACAGCAATCTGGCCATGCCTTTCCTGTATGCAGCTGGTGGTGGTGCATAATTGCTTCTTGTTTGGGCAAGAACCTGTACCAGATATCAGAGTCCTGCATGTTTCCCAAATTTGTACATGGTGCAAAAAGCTGTGGCTGGCTACATTGCTCCATGAGTGGCTTGAATAAATAAAAATGGTTTCAAATAACCATGTATGTGACCTCTTTGTTCAAATTCCTAGACGTAAGCTGCGAATGCATTATGCAATCAGATTGCTAAATGTCTTTGTTTTTAGATGTACCTTTAGCAAACACTGTAAGATGAAGACCAGGCAAATATTATTACTTGGATTTTGTATGTTAAATTCTTCTCAGCTGGGCAGAGTAGTGGTTAGCTCATCAACCTTCCACAGTTGGTTCTATGGGTTCGTTTCCCAGGTGTCACCTGCTTCAAATTTACATTGTATTTTGAAAATTATGCTGATTACCAACCATATTCAATATTATGGGGTGCTGCAGGTGTGTCCTTGATTTTAAGGGGAAAGCCATGCCTAATTCAAACCCCCAAAACGGAGTAGGGTGACACCCCCAGGCGCATAATAGGCCATTTGGGTCTGGTAAATATTTAAAGGAGAACCCCAAGCTCAATTTAATTTGACAAAATGCATAAGGGCACCCCAAAATCCAAACCAGGCCCCAGTATGGATTTAAACGGAAACCCCACAGCAAAGTTAACAAAAAGCAGGCACAGGGGTCCTCCCAAAAACAAAACCAGATCCCAAAGCACCCTCCCTATGTTGAGGACATGTGACCTGGTAAGGTTCAGAGGGGCGCACTCACCCGTCCCCACCCCCCCGCCATGCCAGGGCTGCATGCTCGGATAAGGGTTTGGTTTGGATTTTGGGGGGACACCAACACCATTTTTTTAACCATTTGGCGTGGGGTTCCCCTTAAAATCCATACCAGACCCGAAGGGCCTGTATGGATTTGGGAGACCCCAACGCAATGCTTTTTCAGTGATCTTTATCTATATTGCAGGGAACCAGCAATACATTCCAGCCACGACCGATTTTAAATTACAATTTTTCCTTTACAAATGTCATTTTGCTGTGCCACTGTTATAAACATCACAGAGATCCATACTAGGGGGACCCCCCAAGCACAATATTTAAGCACTTGCCGCCCGCCCGCTGCAGCGAGACGGCGGCAAAGTGGTTCGTTATCGCAAACCGCCCTCGCCTGACGGCAGCTGCGATGACTAGCATTGTGACTGTGTGTGTGCTGCCGGAGGCACTCTCGCACGCTCACTGTGTTCTGGGGGGGTCAGGGAGCGGGTAGGGCGGACTTGATCGCCACTGGCTACCAGCGATGGCCCCTCTGCAGTGAAAGAACGGAGGTCCGTTTATGTAAACATGGATCTCCGTTCAGACAGAGGGGGAAGGGCGGTGATCACAGGCTTCCTGTATATGGAAGCCGTGATCACTTCCCTCCCCCTGGCAGCCCAGCCCCCATACAGTTAGAACTCCCCATAGGGAACACAGTTAACGCTCTCCAGGTTAACCCCTTCACTGCCAATGCCATTTCTACAGTAAGCAGTGCATTTTTAGACTACTGATTACTGTATAAATGCCAATGGTCCAAAAAAAATGTCTAAATGGTCCGACATGTCTGCCGCAATATTGCAGTGCCGCTAAAAATCACAGATCGCTGCCATTACTAGTAAAAAATGTAAAAAATACAACTCCAGAAATTAATTTGCATCATCCCTAAACACAGCAACTTTTGCGCAAACAAAACAATAAACGCCGATTGCAATTTTTTATTTAACAAAGATAGGAGGAAGAATATAAATTGGCCAAAAACAAGTAAATAAACAGATTTTTATTTTTTTACAATTGAATTTGTATTTAAGCAAAAACGAAGAAAAACTAGTTATTTTGAAAAATTGTCGCTCTTTTTTTATTTAGAACGGCGATCACAAATGACGCAGAGGAGATCAAATATCACCAAAAAAAAGTGCTATTTGTGGGTAAAAAAGGACGCAAATTTTGGTTGGGTACAACGTTGCACTACCACGCAATTGTCAGTTAAAGCAACGCAGTGCCAAATCGCAAAAGGTGCTCAGGTCCTAAAGCATGAATTCCTTCCGGGGCTGAAGTGGTTAAAGGAATATTTTTTTTCACTTTAGCCATTATTAAAACCACTGCTCCTGAAAAAAAAAATTAGAAACTTTTTTTTTCTATTCAGACATGTGCCCTGGGGCTAAGGCTGTTACAATTAGAGAGAGGGGTGGTAATGTTTTTTTTTTTTTATGGCAATGAACTTGCATACAATCGCAAGTTCATCCCAGCCAACATCAATACGTAACCTGAGAGGCATCTTCACAGGCAAATAGAGCTCGCAGGAGTGCTATTTTACTCGAGTGGGTGAGAGCTGAAATTGTAAGTGCCTTTAACTGGGAGTTATTTTAAGGCACTGCTGGAGTAGATTTGGGAGGTATAGTAAATCAGGGCCTATATATCGCCATACACAAAGGATCACTAAATGTTTCCATACAGGAAAACAACTATAAAATAGTGTCCCGCTGGTATCGCACACCTGCAGTTCTGCACAAATATAATGACATCATCCCAGACAAATGCTGGAGGTGTTCACAACCTCATGCATCATGGAACCCTGCTCCACATATGGTGGGAATGCCCCCACATCCAACAATTCTGGAAACAGGTACATAACCAAATAAACAGCATTTCTACATAAGTCCTGGAATACTCTCCAGAACAATACCTCCTCCATCATCAAGTCAACACAAATGCATCATACCACAAATCTTTAGAGATGGCTATGGTTAATGCGGCAAAACTCTGTATACCTAGACTTTGGGGATCAGCTAGAATACCCTCTATGTCAGACTGGTACCAACAAATCCACAGAATAGCAGAGATGGAAGAACTTATATCCATCTCTCGCAATACTCGAGATACGAGATTGTTCGCACATTACTGGGCCTGCTGGACACACTTCCAAACAACAGACTCATACAAACTCCTCATGCATCCTCCCTCTCGCTAAAACCACACATTAAAGGATCACAACACTCACTTTCAAGCAAACATAGATTACGGAGTAAGCTCCTTGTAGGACCTTACCCCTGCAACGAAACCCTTGAACAGGATCACCTAACCCCCCCCACCCCCGGCCCACAGCACCATAGACTTTATCCATCTCTCTGCCTCCTTTACTACCCTCACTCCTCTCGCTTGTAATAGCATGTAGGACTCCTTCATCTGTAAAATCGATATATTTGCTTCCTCACTGGAGGAAGGCCTCTTCCCCTCTACTCTCCTTTACCCTCTCCTCACCCTCCCCCCATTCCTTACCTAACATACCACCTTTACCTAGGTTGACCCCCCCCGGAATACAGCTTCCATAACCACGCGGGACGTGGCACTTCCTAGACCTACAAACTCAGTTACCCAGCTATAAGGAGATACCTAAAAACCACTATGACCTTATTGCTCTATATATGTCACATTAAGGTGTAAATATGAGATGCATAATATGCTATGTGACTGTATATAAATGATGTGCTGTTATTTGTCACTCAATGACATGTTTTATGTGTACCTGTCTTTACCTTTAATAAAGCTTTTTGGAACCAAAAAAAAAAAAAAAAAAGAAAGTGAGATTTAGACAGTCCTCTAAAAAAAGAGAAAAAGTCAAACACTCAAACTTGGACAATAAGGGACATAAAGAGGTAAAGGTGTTCAATTATATTAGAAGAAGAAGGGTGGGTTTTCCTCAAAAACTTAGTGAATGCCTATGCAAGTGTACGTGGTCATCAACAGCATTGTTATATACAGGTCATGAATATAGCTCGATATCGGACAAACATCATTAATTAGTGGAGTGAAAGCACTTACCCTGTGCCAGCAGCTTATAGGTTAGACAGAATGATTTGCGCTGATTGTTTATTTTATTATATGAATATAGCTCACCAAAAAACTTAGTGAATGCCTATGTGAGTGTAGGAGACCACTAACAGCATGGTTACATACAGGTCATGAATATAGCTCAACTATAGTAATCTATGTACAGAAACATAGGGGAAAGGGGAGTCAAAGCAAGCACCAAATAAAGAGGAACACACCAGTAGCATAGCTCCTAGTTAGATGATGTGCTTCAACCTGGCCTGGCCAGAGGGACTGACCCCTCGTGCATACATGCCAAACCGATGCATGCTCGCATCAAGGCCAAACCACCCGACTGGAACAAAGCAGTGAGCCCGCTCAACTGCAAAACACCCCAGATCACCATGCAGCACAAGAGCAGGAGGCCAAGTGGCCCCCTCCACAAACCATGTCAGTCAACAAGAATAAAAAAACAGAAATCAAATAACTAACCTCAACAACCACACCACCAAAGTCAATGGGGTACACATAGCAGAGGCTGGTGTTCTCAAGCAGGATAAGAAGAAATCAGGGGCAAATATGTTTCCCAACCATGGCATCTAAAGGGGCCATACACCATCAACAAGTATTCATGTGGTGCCCATGAAGTCCATGGACTGCAGTTCAATTAGTTTTGTTTATATGTATTGAGTTAATTTTGAGACGTGCAACCGGAGTATAATAAGTGTTAACGAGTGTCCATAGTGCCACCCAATGGTTCCTCCTTCTAAAATCTTTCTCTAATCCATTTGTCTTCTAAATCATTCCTTCTTTTCTTTACACAGAAAAAAGGAGATGATTTAAGTATATCTAAACTTAAAAAAGACTTTCTTTTTTAGTTTTGGATGGAGCAGGGAATATGGAAATACTCCAATATATTTTTTTCTTTTTCCTGTCTGTATTCCATTGGGAAATTTCCTTTGCTGGAGCTCATCATGTCAGCCTATGTATGCGTCAGGTCCTCCCCTCTGACCCCCATAGGACAACCCACTAAATGAATAAAAGGAGGGCCTCCCTATACCCCTACGTTCCTTTTTTGTCCTCGCTCCGGAGACAACACCACTATGATCCTACGATGAATTGATAAGTATTGAAGATTCCTACCTCTCCCACCTGGTTTGCCTCGCCAGGTGGAGGGCTCCTGGACAGAGGTAAACCCTCTCCTGTAGGAGCACCCTGGTGCCCGGGCAAGTCCATGCAGCCTAAATGGTGTGTTAGATCTGTTATTAGCAGGGGGCATGGCGTGTTCTGCTCTCTCTGTACAGGCTGATTTTAACTTTTTTTGTCTGTAATGCATTTTCCTTTGTTTCTCTAGATTGTACAGACCCCAATATGGCAGCTGGGATGTCTGAGTTCCACAGCAGCTTGCGGTGGAATGTGGGCACCTGGCTGGCTGCATGTTTGCTATTGGGGTGAGGGACTGGCTTTGCACTGTGCAGTTCTTGTTCGGCTTTCCTTTAGGTTACCAAAACCATGTAGTGTGAGATCAAACATAACCCATGTAATTTGTGTGCAATCAGGCACACCCTTGCACTGCATGGTGGAAGGTGAATCTGGGAGAGGTTGGAGAGATGTGTAGTGTAAGGCCAGCCTCACTCTACTTTTGAGAAAAAAAAAAGAAATCTGTACTAGCTATAGGTAAGCTTTGCTGAATATTATTGTGATCCTGCCTTTTTTCTGTCTTGAACAAGCTTTTTTTTATACTTGTCCTGCTTCTGGGAATTACTTTGTTTGAGTTGATACGGTCTTCGTCCTGTTCATATTTTTTTTCGAACAAGTTCTGTCTTTTTTCCGTCCTAGTGTTATTATAAGTCGTTTCGAATGGATATCGATCATGTCTAAAGAAAAAAAAAAGAGTTTTCATCTCACTCCGACCGGAATGTGATGTGTAGAGAGGTTGGAGAGGGTCTAAGTGGAAGGTGGTACGTCACGTTCCCACACGGACTAACGTGTGTTTAATGTACCCAATACAAACTAGAGTGTGATGTACCAAAACCATTGGATTTCCTTTCGGCTTGTTCTTGACGTGTCACGTTTCGG
>BLSH010427441.1:284385-308660 GCA_018402905.1 Glandirana rugosa | reverse complement strand
CCCGCGCGAGGGCGCCCGCGCTCGCCGTGCACGTGCACGGTGAGCGCGGGCGCCCTCGCACGTGCGCCCAGCCCGCCTGGGCTACAGGCGGCCTCTGGGCGCTAGAGGAAAGTCTCTCCTCCTTGCCCCTTGGCGGCTTCAAGGGGCAAGACACTTACCCTGTACTGTCTAGTTGACTAGGGACAGTGACCCTAGTCAATCTAGACAATACAGGGCTGGTCGGGGCGGGGAGGTGTCAATCTTGTGTGGGTCCAATGTAACAATTGGGGAAGTGACGGGGGACGTCCAATTGGGGAAGTGACGGTTACTGCAATGACATTTATACAGCGATCAGAAATTTAAATGTCCACTGATTACTGTGTAAATGTCATTGGCAGTGAAGGGGTTAACCTGCAGGGGGCAGTGAAGGGGTTAACAATGTAACCTGGGTGTGTTCTAACTGTGGAGGGGCGGGGCTGGTCGGGACATAACAGATCTAACTGATCCCAGTGACAGGGATCAGTTGATCTGTCATGTCCCATTCACAGAACGGGGAACTTCGGCGGTTCCCCGTTCCTCCTCTCTGAAAGGAGATCGCGGGTCTCCGGCGGACATCGGGTCCGCCCGACCCGCGTGCACGCTCCCGCGGGCGCGAGTGGCACGTGCACGTGCCGCTCGCGCCCGCGGGAGCGCGCCCAGCACAAGCCAAATGGGAGGGCGTCTATTTTTAGAGCCGCGCTGTAGCCGTCATTCGGCTATGGCGCGGGTGGGAGCAGGTTAACTTTTTCACTCAATTTTTCAATATGTTCTAGGTTTCAAAATGCTAGCAATTTTAAATATTTTTCAAAACTCCCAGGGCACACTTGAAAGCTCACGTGCCGCAGCTTGAGAATGACTGACTGTACTAAGAGAAATACGCAGATTGCTGTAACTAACCTTTGAAACTGTCTGGCTGTCTCTGATTTCATTATTTTCTAAGTCGCTGACCCTGACAAGCAGGCAGCAAGTAAAGACTGAGTGAAGTCAGTGATCTGATCCGCATACTGTACATATTTCAGATCAGTGACACACAGTAATCAGTGGCTATTTAAATTTCTGATCGCTGTATAAATGTCATTGGTCCCAAAAAAGTGTCAAAAATGTCCAACATGTCCGCTGCAATATCGTAGTCCCGATTAAAAATTGCAGATCGCCGTCATTACTAGTAAAAAAAAAAAAAGTAAAAACGCCATAAATTAATTCTCATGGTTTGTAAATGCAGCAACTTTTGCGCAAACCAATCAATAAACGCAGATCAATTTTTTTTACCACAAATATTAGGAAGAATATATATTGGCCAAAACCGATGAATAAATTTGTTCTTTTACATTTTTTTTGGATATGTATTATAGCAAAAATGAACAAATATTGTTTTTTTTTTCCAAAATTGAAGCCTTTGCTTGTTAATAGCGGTGATCAGAAGTCACACAGAGGGGATCAAATATCACCAAAAGAAAGCTCTATTTGTGGGAAAAAAAGGCCATCAATTTCGTTTTGGTACAACGTTGCACAACTGCGCAATTGTCAGTTAAAGCGACCCAGTGGCGAATTGCAAAAAGTGCTCTGGTCCTACAGTGGGAAATCCTTCCGGTCCTTAAGTGGTTAAGGGTGTTTTTAGGCACCCTTTTGAATTTAGTCAGGCTACTGCACTAAAATTGTTGGTGCTTGTCAAAGATTAATATACCCATCACAGGCAAGCCCGTGAATCTGTCAGTTCCCAACACTGAGGTTGGAGTGTCCAGTATGGACGGTCCTTTCTTAGGGTGCTCCCTCCCAGAACGCTGTTCTGTCACACTGACAGGCACATGGCCAAGGCATTTTGTAGTGGGTTGGGTGGAGTCTGATGGGGAACTCTGACTAGTTTCCCATTAGGTCTGCCTTTTTGTTGATTGACAGTGGGTGGATCTATAGCTGCTGTTCAGTCCAATAGTGCCTTTCAAATCTGAGCAGCTCCATGCTGACGTACAGAGGTACGCAAGCGCTCAGAGTGGGGCATATCTATGTCAATCAGATGCAGTGAGGAGGAAGTGGGGGCAGTATCCCCCCCATTGCTTTCTACCCCCCATTCCTCCCACACTGGTCGTCAGTGTTTACTTACAAGATTTTCTACATTACCTTTTCAATGATGACAATGACATTAGGCCAGGATTCTACGTCTACTGTTAGGCGGAGATCACTCTCTGTCAATACTAGCTTAATTTTTTTTTTTGTATATTCTTTATTTTAGATTTTAAGCCATGCAAAACAATGAAAAAAGGGATGGGGACAAGGAAAGCAAAATTCACATCAATGAAGAAACACTGGTACAGGTAGCACAATAAGTTGTTACATAACAACCATTGTGAGTCTGCCCTTGTCCTAGATATTCGATCACAAGATGGCCTTAGAGTAATCTTGCATCACTGGTCAGCAATCAGATCCTGAAGGGAGTGAGAGAAAAGAGATCGGTGTTAACCCTCATTTTTTTGGCTCCCGGTGGTGAGCTTTTTTATATAGCGCGCACCCCATTGGAGGGGACCATGGATTCATCGCTATTTACTCCACTCCCACCTGATTGCTGACCAGTGATGCAAGATTCATCTGAGGCCATCTTCTGAATGTGTGTTCATAACACAAGGCTCATCTTTATTCGCCTTCTGGTGAGTACATTATATTGGTGAAGAGATATCACCAGAGACATAACTAGAACCTTCAGGGCCCTCTTCCAAGAAATTATGAAGGTCCTCCTGACCCCTGGCCAGGGCCCTTCTCTTTTCCCACTGATCCTGGGGCCCTTTACTCCTATCCAGGGTCCCTTTATTATGGTACCGCAGTGGGGCCCTTTCACAAGTTCTGCAGCAGGCCCCCTTTCTGCCATCTTTGGGCCTTCCCATGGTGGTGAAATGCCGGGGTCGGGTCACAATTGCACCTTTGCAATCCTGATAGTTCCCTCACTGGTGTCAGTAGTTTTTTAATTTTTATTTTAATTGTATTTTTTTTTTTTTACCATTTCATTTTATTTCTTTTACAATTTTTTTAGGAGCTCTGTTGGCGGGCTTTGAGATATCAGGGGCCTAAACAAACCTCAGCCCTCAATCTCCATCTGTGTAGCCTCAGCTGAACAGAATGAATAAGACAGGGTGCTAAGCACACCTACAGTTTTTTTTTGTTTTATTGTTCATTGTTTTTATATTTTAGGCTGCATAGCTTTTCTTTTTGTTTCTTTATGTTCAGGCAAGACTTTAAGGCAATGGTCTTTATATATTGCTGTACAATATGGAGTAAAGTTGATTTAGTAGATATTCTCTCTGCACGCGGTCTAAGGCAAATTTCCTGTGGGCTGTAATTATAGCCTTGATTATCGCCAATGGCCTCAACTCCCCATTTAAGAGAAGTATGCTGAGGAAGGAGGCACTGTCCCTTCACTCGGATATACTTTTCATTCAGGAGACGCACTTCCCTACCCATCATCCACCAAAATGTACACATAGGCAATTCCCACATTGTTTTTATGCCAATGGTAGTAAAAAGAGAGCTGGTGTAATGATAGCCATCAGAGCCTTGGTCTCTTTCCACCCCACCAACTCAGAGATTGACCCTAAAGGCAGATACATTATCCTATCTGCTTCTATCAACAATCAGCTCATCACTATTGGTAATGTCTATGCACCAAATACCCATCAACGTACTTTCTACAACTCTATCATGAAAAAAATTTGCCCCCATCACCAACCACATTTAATTATTTGCATTGATTTCAATGACCTAGTAGACCCTGCCTCGGATTCCTCTAATCCTTCTAGGAAGCAATCAACGGATAGACATGTGCAGAACGGAAAAATGTGTTTAGTTTTGTTTCGGATAGATTCGTTATGTTACTGATTTTGTTTCGTTATGGAATTAGTTTGGTTTGGTTTCGGAACTTGTTTCGTCCCGAAGAACCTGGTATGGACTGGGGGAGCCCTACGCCATTTTTAAAAAAAAATTTCTATTGCTGGGCAATTGCCGGCATTCCTTATCTTTATATTCATCTGCCAGTGGGGAAGCCTGCTGACAGATGATGACACATGGTTGTTAGGGATGCGGGCAGCCAGCTTCCCGTCCCGCTGCTTAACAATCAGCTATTTCTTCACACACAATTCTAATTGGTCGATCGTTTTTTGACCGATATGAATTCTAATCTTTCTGAAAAGTTGGAATTCGATAGAAAATGAATAAACTAATTTTAACGGATTTCAACTAAACTCATTACTATTCGTTACTATTTCATTTGGAGATTCGGATACATCCAAATCTCCAAATAACCAAAAATTCGCCCGAATTTGTATTCGGACCGAAACGAATTGAACATATCTATCAACGGCCCTATCCTCTTTCATAGACACAGAAAGCCTATATGACCCATGGAGATGCTGTGATGTATGCCATGATGGAGATGACGTGGAACGAGACTATACCTACTATTCTAGAACTCGAATGTCCTATTCCAGAATTTATCTGTTCTTCACTGACAGATACACACTGCAATCCATCACCGATACTAAAATCGGCACAATCACGTGGCCTGACCACGACCCAATATCTCTAAAAGTCTTCTTTGATTTGCAGAGAAGTAATCATAGGATCTGGAGGCTGAATGCCTCTTATAGCCTGATCTCCATATCAGGAACAGATAGATTCTGAGATTGCGACCACCTTCACTGATAATGCCCACAAGGCCTCTATCAGAGCCTCCTTATTAAATTGGGAGCCCATGAGAAAAAGACACACAATGTCAAAATTGATAACCTCCTTAAACAAATTAAATCTCTCGAGCAAAGCAATAACTCTAATCCTTCCCCTCATATCACTGCAAAATTAAGAAAAACTAGACAGGACCTCGAGGAAATACTATGCTCTAACTTTGACTTCCATTTCAAAAGGTTCCTTCTAACCTGGTATTTCTGTCAAAACAATATCGCTATATCACAATATTACCACCCCCCCCCCCATTTCTGATATTACCACCCTACCTACTCTGATATTACCACCCCCCATCTCTGATATTACTACCCCCCCATTTCTGATATTACCACCCTCAACGCTCTAACTTTGACTTCTACTTCAAATGGTTACATCTAACCTGGTATTTCTGGCAAAACAATATCGCTATATCGCAATATTACCTCCCCCCATCTCTGATATTACCACCCCCCCATTTCTGATATTACCACCCTCCATCTGTGATATTACCCCCCACTTCAGATATTACCACCCCCCATCTCTGATATTACTAACCTCATCTCTATTACCCCCCCATTTCTGATATTACCATCCCCATGTTTCTGATATTACCACCCCCCCATCTCTGCTTTCCCCACCCCCATCTTTGATATTACCACACCCCCATCTCTGATATTACTACTCCCCATTTCTGATATTACCCCCCCCCATCTCTGATATTACCACCCCCCATCTCTGATACCCAATATTTCTTACTTTTTGCTAAAATGCATATCCAAAAAGAAATATAAAAAAATGTATTCATCAGTTTTGGCCGATATATATTCTTCCTCATATTTTTGTTTTAAAAAAATCGAAATCGGCGTATAATGATTGATTTGCGCAAAGTTGCTGCGTTTACGAACTATGAGAATTAATTTATGGGGTTTTTATTTTTTTATTACTAGTAATGGCGGCGATCTGCGATTTTTAGCAGGACTGTGACATAGCAGCGGACATGTCGGACACTTTTGACACTTTTTGGGACCATTGCCATTTCTACAGCGATCATTGCTAAGAAAATTGATTACTGTGTAAATGTCACTGGCAGGGAAGGGGTTAATACTAGGGGGCGATCAAAGGGTTAACTGTGTTCCCTTGATAGTGTTTCTAACTGTGTGGGGGCTGGGCTGAGTGGGGGAGGAGAGTGATCGTCGCTTCCATATACAGGGAGCATACGATCACACTTTCTCCCCTGTCAGAACGGAGATCCGTTGTTTACACACACGGATCCCCATTCTGTCACTGCGAGGGAGCAATCGCGGGTAGCCGGCGGACATCGAGTCCGCCCTACCCGTTCCCTGGCTCCCCCTGTACACAGTGAGCACGCGCCCACGATCCGCGATCTTGCAGCCGCCACCAGGTAACGGCAGTTTGCGATATCAAGTCAAGTTGCCACCATCAATCCACAGCAGGAGGTCGGCAACTGGTTACAGTGAAAAAAAAAATTGAAATATTCCTTTAAATATCGTGTCTGGGGATCCCCTTAGTATGACTGTAAAAGGGTGCATCTCTGTGATGTTTGCAGTGCTACTGCAAAATTACATTTGTAAAGGAAAAATTGTCATTTAAAATTGCTGTAATGTATTGCCGGTTCCCGGAAATATACAGTTGTATGCAAAAGTTTAGGTTTCCATGATTGTCATTTATAAATATTTGGGTGTTTGGATCAGCAATTTCATTTTGATCTATCAAATAACTGAAGGACACAGTAATATTTCAGTAGTGAAATGAGGTTTATTGGATTAACAGAAAATGCGCAATACGCATCAAAACTAAATTAGACAGGTGCATAAATTTGGGCACCCTTGTCATTTGTTGATTTGAATACCTGTAACTACTTAGCACTGATTAATTGGAACACACAATTGGTTTGGTGAGCTCATTAAGCCTTGAACTTCATAGACAGATGCATCCAATCATGAGAAAAGGTATTTAAGGTGGCCAATTGCAAGTTGCTGTTCTCTTTGACTCTCCTCTGAAAAGTGGCAACATGGGGGCCTCAAAACAACTCTCAAATGACCTGAAAACAAAGATTGTTCTACATTATGGTTTAGGGGAAGGCTACAAAAAGTTATCGCAGAGATATAAGCTGTCAGTGTCCACTGTGAGGAACATAGTGAGGAAATGGAATACCACAGGCACAGTTCTTGTTAAGGCCTGAAGTAGCAGGCCACATAAAATATTGGAGAGGCAAAGGCGAAGGATGGTAAGAACTGTCAAAAAACAGCCCACGGACCACCCCCAAAGACCTACAACATCAACTTGCTGCAGATGGTGTCACTGTGCATCGTTCAACAATTCAACGCACTTTGCACAGGGAGAAGCTGTATGGGAGAGTGATGCAAAAGAAGCCTTTTCTGCACACACGCCACAAACGGAGTCGCTTGAGGTATGCAAACGTACATTTGGACAAGCCAGCTTCATTATGGAATAAGGTGCTGTGGACTGATGAAACAAAGATTGAGTTATTTGGTCATAACAAGGGGCGTTATGCATGGCGGCAAAAGAACACCGCATTTCAAGAAAAACACTTGCTACGCACAGTAAAATTTGGTGGAGGTTCCATCATGCTGTGGGGCTGTGTGGCCAGTGCCGGTACTGGGAATCTGGTTGAAGTTGAGGGTTGCATGGGTTCCACTCAATATCAGCAGATTCTTGAGAATAATATTGAGGAATCCATCACAAAGTTGCAGTTACGCCTAGGCTGGATATTTCAACAAGACAACGACCCAAAACACTGCTCAAAATCTACTCGGGCATTTATGCAGAGGAACAAGTACAATGTTCTGGAATGACCAGCCCAGTCCCCAGACCTGAATATCACTGAACATCTGTGGGGTGATTTGAAGCGGGCTGTCCATGCTTGGCAAAAATCAAACCTAACAGAACTGGAGATGTTTTGTAAGGAGGAATGATCCAAAATACATTCATCCAGAATCCAGGAGGCTCTACTAAATATTGATGTGATTTTTCTGTTGGGGTGCCCAAATTTATGCACCTGTCTAATTTCGTTTTGATGCGTATTGCACATTTTCTGTTAATCCAATAAACCTCATTTCACTACTAAAATATTACTGTGTCCTTCAGTTATTTGATAGATCAAAATGAAATTGCTGATCCAAACACCCAAATATTTATAAATGACAATCATGGAAATTGTCAGGGGTTCCTAAACTTTTGCATACAACTGTAGATAAAAAATCACTGAAAAAGTATTGCGTTGGGGGTCCCCCCCCCCAATCTATACCAGGCCCTTCAGGTCTGGTATGGATTTTAAGGAGAGCCCTGGCCAAAATGAAAAAAAATGGCATAGGGGTCCCCCCAAAATCCAAATTAGACCCTTATCGGAGCACACAGCCCTGGCATGACAGGAGGGGGTGGGGATGAGCAAGAGCCCCCTTCCAAACCATACCAGGCCACATGCCCTCAACATTGGGGGGTGCTTTGCGGTCCCCAAAGCACCTTATCCCCATGTTGAAGGGCCTCATCCCCACAACCCTGGCCGGTGGTTGTGGGGGTCTGCGGGCAGGGGGCTTATCGGATTCTAGAAGCCCCCTTTTTCATGTGACATCAGAGGGGGCGGGGTCACTCATTTATGTCACCAGATGATCCGCCCCTTCTTATAAAAGAAATGTCAAACTGAAGACCGCCCATTCTGGGAGTTGCCTCTGGACGGCACGGCTACAGCAGCGGGAGCAGCGGCCCATTTACATGGGGGGGGCAGGATCTGGTGGCTCCCTTGTTAAATGGGGCTTACACATTCCGATCAGCCCCCCAACAGAAGACCCCAACAACCACCAGCTACGGTTGTCCTGAAGAGGCCCTTCTCCCCATCAACACAGGGACAAGGTGCTTTGGGGTAGGGGGGCGCAGAGCCCCCCTGCCCCAAAGCAAGAACCCCCCTCATGTTGAGGGCATGTGGCCTGGTATGGTCCAGGAGGGAAGGGACCTCGCTTGTCCCCCCATCCTGACTTCCAGGCTGCATGCTCAGATAAGGGTCTGGTATCGATTTTGGGGGGATACCCCGCCATTTTGTAAAAAAAATTGGCGTGGGCTTCCCCTTAAAATCCATCCCTGATCCAAAGGGCTTGGTATGGATTGGGGGGGCATGTCTTTTTTTTTTTGTATTCTGTATTGCCGGGAGCCAGCAATACATATATATTGAGAGGATGACTCAGTGCCGGTTCACACTAGTGCAATGCGGTAAACCTGCCAATCCACTGTGGGTTCCCGCATTGCACGTGACTCGCATGGCAGTTCACACTGCTATAGGCAAACTGAGAAGAGTGTCAATGCAAAGTTAATGACACCCTCATTTCAGTTTGCATATTGCAGTGTGATCTGACAGTTGATCTGACATGTAATTCGCATCACACTGCAGTGAAAATCACATGCAATCTCTGTGCAATGTGATTTCAGCCATACAGATAGGCTTAAATTGCATCACAGTCAGACCAAACTCACACAGGACCCTTTTTGGTTCCGCATCAGAATCGGATCGCATGGGTGTTCACACCCATGCGATCTGATTCCTGTCAGAGTTTGCAATGCGATCTGCAAACTGGTTTGGGGTGTCATTAGCTTGCGATTGACACTCCCAGCAGTTTGCATATGGCAGTGTGAAGTGCCTGTGAGTCGGGTGCGATGCGGGAACCCTGTGAATCCACTGTGGGCTCCCGCATCTCACCCGACTCACAGGCAGTTCACACTGCAGTAAGGCGACTCAAGTCGGAGTGCAAGTCGCCCCTGTGTGAATGGGCATTGAAAGTTGCAGAGAAAAAAATATTTTACCAAAACATGAAAACAGAACACATTCTTAAATTCTTAAAAACAAAATAGATCACGGAGTTGCAACATTGTTGCCAGGACACTTTCTTTGAGAGAAAGATACATTTCATCTCAACATGAAAAGGATTTATTTGGGGGAGTTACAATTGTACCATTAGAATGAATGGCTGAAACTTGTATTGGGCTACATAACTCTCATGTTCACTTCCAAAAAAAGCTGTGTAAAACAGCTCTAATTTTTACTACACCTCTATGTAATTACTTCATGAGAGTTAAAAACTGAGTTGTTTTGTGTCTCAGTATGCTCAGTTGTGCTGAGTACCTAAATCTAAAGAGACAGGGAATTTATCTCTTCTGAGACTTTTAAAGATATTTCAGTGTAGAAATCACATTTTCACACAGTTTAAAAGCAGATTATCTTTGAACAATATACCACATATTTTAGTACAATTTAGAGGATCAGATCATGCTCTAAACATTATTTCTATTTGCACTACTCCAGGTCCCGACTACAGTAAGGATTTGAGCGTTATCTGTGACCTGGGAGCTATAGTGAATTTGAATTTGGGAGTTATTTGCCGCTATTGTGAATTCTATTTGTGTGCTATTTACAGCTATTTCCCGTTTTCTGTCATTAAAGTGCTATAGTAAATTACCTCCACTGTGTTTTCCACCTCCACCCATCTTTTATAATTTTTTTATCCTAGTCTACTCCATCATTCGTGCTAACACTACATCTTTGTAGTATCTTTTAATATCTGGTGCCGCTAATCCCCCATGTGCTTTATCCTTGCTCAACACCGTGTACTGTATTCTTGATTTTTACTCTGCCATATAAACTTTGATATCATTCCTTTTAGTATTTTAAAATATGTCTGGGGTAGTGCTTTTGGCATCATCTGAAATTTATACACAATTTTTGGGAGTATTACCATCTTTAATGTTTATTTGTCCTATCCAGGAAAGTGGTCTTGTAGCTATTTTTTTTAAGTTCCATTTTAATCTCGTTTAGTAATGGGATATAGCTTACTTGATATAATTTCCCAAGGGATGGAGTTATTTTTATTCCTAAATAATTTAAATCTTTTTTCACCCAAGTAAAAGGGAATTCTCCCTGTAGAGGTTGCTCTTCCTTCTTATTTATATTTAATATCTCTGACTTTATCAGGCTGATCTTCAGATTAGATAGTTCTCCATATTTTTTAAACTCCTTTACCAAGTTTGGTAATGTAATTTTGGAATTTGTTACATAGCACAAGACATCATCTGCATAAGCTGCTATTTTGTGTTCCTCTTTCCCTATCTTCACCCCTTCTATATCTACATTATTTCAAATAGTTGCCAGTGGTTCCAGTGACAATACAAACAAGATTGGAGAAAGTGGACACCCCTGTCTTATACCATTCAACATTTCAAAGGGAGGCGACAAGGTCCTATTAATTTTCACTGCCGCCGCCGGCAGCACTTTTATCCTCCCAATCTTCCTAGGGCCCAATCCTATAATCTCTATTGTTTTTATCATAAATCCTCAATCTATTCTGTCAAACGCTTTTTAGTGTCTATTGACAGCGCGGGATCCTTTCCGCTTTTCAATTTATGCAATAGGAGTAATGTTCTTACGTTATCTTTACCCTCTCTTCCTTTATGGATCCAGTCCTCCATTAATTCTTTCAATCTGGTGGCTAGCATTTTGCGTACAGTTTTGTATCTGCATTCAAGAGTGCTATTGATCTGTAACTAGAGCACAGAGTTACATCCTTCCCTTTCTTAGGTATCACTGTGACATGCTAACAGAGATTCCATCCTCCTATTCCTTCCTTCTTCCTTCTCCTAGTCCATTCATATAATTACACAATTTTGCTAATGATTACTCTTTAAATTTTTTATAATATCCTATCATAAATCCATCTGGCCCAGGGCTCTTGCCTGTTGGTGTGCACTTTAATGCTAAGTTAATCTCCTCTTATGTTATAGGCGCTTGGATATTTTAGGTAAATTTGCTTCCTTTATATAATCTTGAATTTTTTGTGTTCTTATTTGTTCTGCTTTTTACGTACCCTCTTGTCGCACTGCATATAGCACGCTATAATAGCAGTAATGCCTGGGCTATTTATGTTGTTGAGTACACTATTACCCCTTTTCCATTTTTAACTTTCCCTATGAAGTCGATTCATTTTTTTTATTTTTTTTCAATATTCTTGCTAAATCTTTTTCTGGCTTGTTTCCCCATGTATATGTGTCTTTGGCTACTCTATCCTTCTTGTTTCTTGCTCCATTAATTCTTTTAACTCTTCCCTTTTTAATATTAACTCCTGTTGTATCTCTACTCCCATATTATTTTTGTGTAGTTGTTCCAGCTGGTATATTTCTGTTATTCGCCTATGCATTATTTGTTCTTTCCCTTTTTCTCTTGGTCCCTGTGGAAATCAATATGCCTCTAATATAGACTTTATGGGCCTCCCAGATTGTAGCTTCAGAGACCCCTGGGGTTTCGTTTGCTGAAAATACTGCTCTAATTCTTTTTTTATTTTGTCTCCCACTTCTTTGTCCTGTATTAGTTCTTCATTCAACCTCCAGGTGCCTGTCTTATTCTGCCTATCCGTTAATTTTAGTTTAATCGTTACTGGGGCATGGTCAGATAGTGTTGATATTTCTATAGATGGACTCTAGCAATCTGTGCTCCACCAATATATAGTCAAATCTTGGGTACGTCCCATGCACCGAGGAATACAAAGTATATTATTTTGTTCCTGGGTGTAGAACCTTCCATACATCTACTAGTTGACATTGATATAGTTTTTTTGTTACTTAAGTTGATGTTTTCCAGTCCCCTGTGCATGTGATGTACTATCCACTATTGGATCCATGCAGAAATTCAAGTGTCCTGCCAGGATTAGTTTACCCTTCTGGAAATCCAGCAACTTTCCTAGAATTTCTATCATGTAGCCCTTAGGGTTGTTATTTAGGCTGTACACATTGGCCAGTGTGTATTCTGTTTCATGTATTTTCCCCCTTGCAAATATAAACTGGCCTTCCGGGTCCACCTGCCTTTCTTCTAACGAGAACTTGACATCCCTTGCTATCCCTATCGCCACTCCTTTTTGCTCTCTTTGATGTTGATGTTTTGAATATAGTCTCACATTGCTGTCTTGTGCTATATGTGTCTCTTGAAGAAAAACGATGCTCACTGAGTACCATTTAATTTGCTTCAATACCTTATGTATCTCTGCTGGGGTATTCAAACCTCTGACATTATATGTCAGTAGTTTTAGTTCTGTCATATTTTCTTTATGCTTCCTCCTCCTGCTTCTCCTTCCCTCTCCCCCGTCTCCTCTTTAAAGGGGAGGCGGAGGAAAGAGGGACCCCTGATACCAACTGCAGGGGGTAGCCCCAGCTGTGTAAGAAGCACAAGGAGGGTTTTCAGCCCCTTGGCATGTTGTTCCCCACATATACCTGTTCCAGACTATCCCTCTTCCGCTTCTACCATCTAAACTTAATCAGATCCAAGCTATCCTAACCTCATTTATATGGCAAGGGAAATCCAACGCTCCTTATCTTATGCATTCCGATAAAATACGCAGGTATGGGCGTCCTGGATATTTCAGCTTACTATAACGCGACAATTCTGGATCAAACCAAGCAATGGGGGTACACCATGCAGCAACAGACAAGGCCACAAATAAAATGCACAGCTCTGGCAACAAACCCAAAACAATTTCTTAGTGCTATACTACTTCAACTACATCCTTCATAGTCCTACCTGGACACTATAAATTCTACGGTTAGTCTGGAAAGCTCTCCTTCAAAAATCTAAAGTCCCAAAGACTTGCTCTCTTGTCTACCCTTCACATACCTGGGCCTCCTGATTCCTAATACCTCCTTTGTCTCCTGGTCGAAAGCAGGCATACATACACAGACACCTGCCTGAACTCCTTTCAACAACTGTGCCTCAAATACCATTTGAATCCCAGGCACTTCTTTGTGTATTTACAGATTAGATCAGCTTTATCTCGGGTCCAACGATCTCCATGCCCAATACTCCAAGACCTGACAAAGTTCTACGATCACCTCTGTCCAACCACCAAGGGAATAGCCTTCATTTACAGGCTCCTGCTCCATCCTCCCTCTCAACCTAAAACATGCTCTGCTGGGAACAGTGGACTAATCAAACATACACTGTCTTGCAGTGGCCCCAAGCCCTCGCATCCATACGCAATATTTCTCACTACATATCCCATTAGGAAGCAGCACAAACAAATAATTCATAGTTGGTATTTGACACCTGCCAAGCTGACTCATATATACCCCTCCATCTCCCCAAATTGCTGGAGGAACTGTGGTCAAAACTGATCTCTTTTTCACATATAGTGGTACTACCCTAAACTTAAAGTTTTTGGTCAGATGTAGCTTATTTTATTACCTCTGTTACACATTTCACTTTCTCCCCTTCTCCTCAAACAGCTTTACTTGGCATGGAGTCGCACCACTGGCCACCCAACACAAGATCTGTCACAATGCTAACCCAACTACACCCATGGATGATCCCCTGGGTCACAGCCGGGGGGTGATCAGTGCGGTGGGAGGGACAGCTGTACGCACTGATTTCCCTGCATGGCTTTTCAGCTGACAGCCGCTTCTCCTCCTCTCCCTCCTATGGCTGTCAACTGAAAAGCCATGCAGGAAAATAGGTGTCCCTCCCGCCACACCAATCACCCCCAGCTGTTCTCTGTGTCCTGCTTCCTCGGCCCCACCCCATGTTCTCCTCCTCCACCCCCATGTTCTCCTTTGGTCCCTGTCCTCCTCCTTCGCCCCCCTCATTCTGTCAAACACTTTTTTGTCGTCTATTGACAGTGCAGGATCCTTTCCGCTTTTCAATTTATGCAATAAGAGTAATGTTCTTACATTGTCTTTACCCTCTCATCTCCCCACAGCTGATTTTCCTCCTCTCCTCTCCCACCGGATGCTGTGGGGGATATGTCAGGATGGAGAGCGAAGGAAGGGGCCGGAACATGTGTCATTTACCAGCCCCTTCCTTTTCTGAATTGGACACATAGAGTGATTGCTACTGATCACTTCAGTGTCCTTTGATAACTAAGCATAGTAAACTGTGTTTACTCTGCTTCAGTTTATGAATGGACAGGAGCCTCTGTCTCTGTTCATTCATTTTCAATGCTAAGGCTGCTGAGAAAGGGACTCAGCCCACCAACAGGGCTGATTTAAAAAAAAAAGCAAAAAGTATTAAAAAATTAAATTGTAAAAAAATTATAAAAAATAAAATTGTAATAAAAAATAAAAAACTACTGACGCCATCCCCCCTTACCCTATTGACACTGTCCACTGCCCCAACCCCCTCCCCCCAAAAAGCATTGTAAAAAAATATAAAGCACATTAAATTGTAATAAAAGTAAATACATAAAAATAAAAAAACTACTAACACCATTCACTGCCCGTCCCCTCTCTCCTCGCCACCCCATCTATGCTATGGATAGATTCATGCATAGCATGAATCTATCCTTGGCCACCAGCGACCACCCACTATTCATATGCGGCCGGACCCTCTGAGGCGCCGGACGCATGAATTACCGCTGCGGGGGGTTACTTTGAAGCATCTCATTAAAGCCGTAGGCTCTAATAGGCTTCAATATAGTGTGGCTTGTGGCGCAGAGCGTGCCACCACAAGCCCTTAGAAAGGCAAATGAACGATTGATGAATGAATGATTTGCCTTTCTAACACTAAACCACTCTCCGCCAATCAGGAAGTGCTTGTATGTTACCGGTTTTCCGACTGGTGGAGAAGACAGGCGATCCTATTGGACGCCTTTCTTGATGGAGGAGGGGGATGCACGGCCGAAGCCAAGCCGCTCCCCACTCGCCAGACACTGCTCTGCCTGCTGCCCGCTCCCCACTCGCAGGACACCGTTCTGCCTGCTGCCCGCTCCCCGGACACTGCTGCCTGCTCCTAGATGGGGTAAGTTTGGGACTTTGATGTCCTGACTACCCTGGGGGGGGATCTTCTTTCAGTGCCGCAAGCCCCGCAGCGGTGGGGGGGCTCTGTATATCCCTATCTGTGGTGCTGTATATACCCATCTATGGTGCTGTATACCTCTATCTATGGTTCTGTATACCCCTATTTATGTTGCTGTATACCCCTATCTATGGCGCTGTATATACCTATCTATGGTGCTGTATATCCCTATCTATGGTGCTGTATATAACTATCTGTGGTGCTATGTGCCCCTATCTATGTTGCTGTATACCCCTATCTATGGTGCTGTATACCCCTATCTATGGTGCTGTATACCCCTATCTGTGATACTGTATATACCCCTATATGTGGTTCTGTATATGCCCCTATCTGGCAATGCTGTATACACTATCTGGTGATGCTGGGCTGTATACTCCTGACACAATGGGTGGAATCTATAAGGGTTGGGGCTTATGAGAAGTGGGAGAAGTCAAAAAGGAAGGGCGGGGTCTGGTGCCCCCATCCTAAAATTTCACTAGCCGCCGCTGTCCATACTCCTCTTCTGCACATACTACCCACCACAATGCACACCGCACTCCTCTGCTGCATATACTACCCACCGCTGTACACTCCGCACTATACATTCCCTATTTAACATTACTGCATTCTGCACTATGTAAGTCATTTCAGACTCTATTAAACCACACGCCCTTTAGCCATGCCCAATATTTAGTGCATGATGCGCCCCTGTGTACAGAACAAATGTAATTGGCCATCTACTATGTGATTACTGTACTATGTGATTGCTGTAGCCAATCACAGTGATTTCATATGTAAACAAAGGCTATATGCTGTAGCCATTGCTGTTTCCTTGGCACTGAAGGACACACTCTATGATCATGTGTGTTTTTTTTTTTTTTAACACACTGCCACTAGAGCAGCCATGGTACCTGATCACTAGCTACTCCAGTATAGTGTTACCATATCAGTGCAGCAAGCCACAGTGTGCTTGATCACTGCCAGATCTGTGCAGCTAACAATGGTGTTCCTGATCACCACCACACAAGTCTTAGTCTCACCAGACTAGTGTAAGCCAGTAACGGTGCTCCTGATCCGTGCCACATCAGTCCCAGTGTCACCAGACCATGCATGAGCAACAGTGTTCCTGATCACTACCACATGAGTCCCAGTGTCACCAGACCAGTGTAAACCAGTGACAGTGTTCCTGATCACTGCCACACTTTGTTCCTGATTGCTTCCACACCAGTGACAGTGTCACCAGACCAGTGCAGCCAGCAACAGTGTTCCTAATCACCACCACACCAGTGAACTGTTGCGTGTGCCTGCTTCCTGTACTGACCCTAGCCTGTTTATTGACCATTTTTCTGACTGTAGGTGGGACCAATATTTTGCTTGTTTGCTGACCACATATCTGCCTGCTGCCTGAACTCACCCATTTGCACACCCCGCTTACTATAGTCTTGCCAGATACCAGTCCCAGCCCACCCCCTGCGGACAACTGCACTCCTGGAAATGGAAACACAGGAACTCTATTGTTCATCCTTTGTTCAGTCTCCTGTACTTCTAGGCCAGTGAATATAATTACTGGGGGCAGCCATGTACTAGTAGCCTAGGTTTGTTTGCCTTAAAGGAACAGGGACTGCTATAGATGATGATACACTAAGCTATATTCCCTGACCACTCATACAGAGGCGACCATTACAGTATGTGTTATGTAATACGCAAGATATAATGTCCAGTGGATAATCAAACCAAACATTCAAAAAAGCCTCACACATGGTATCCCTATACTAAGGAGGAGTAGAGTGTGTTTTGGGGTGTAATTCAAAGTATGCCAATGCTGTGTGTGTGAGAAATAGCTTATTAAATTGCCAATTTGATGTAAAAATTTTCTTTCGCATTGCCAAACTATATGGCAAAAAATACTCAACATACCTCTTAAAAATGCATTGCAGCGTTTACTCTCCAGTTTGTTACCATTTTGTGGGTGTTTCCTCTGTCCTGGTGCTCCAGGGCCACCAAAAATGTGATCGGTATTCAGGAAATTAAATGCATAAACTATTCCCCTTAAAAACTTAGATACCCCTTGGATTTTGGTCTCCTCTATGCATCTAGGCTGTGAAAAAGTCTATGTGGTATCCCCATACTTGGGAGGAGTAGCAGAATGTGTGTGGGGTTGTAATTCTAAGTATGCCCATGTTGTGTGTGAAAAATATCTTATTAAAATGACAACGTTGTGTAAAAAAAGAAATACATTTTCCAAATATGGGTTGCCGGAAAAGGAAATCTTACAAATACACACTATGGGAGTTGATTTACTAAAGCTGGAGAGTAAAAAATCTGGTGCAGCTCTACATAGAAACCAATCAGCTTCCAGGTTTGATTGTCAAACCTTAATTGAACAAGCTGAAGTTAGAAGCTGATTGGCTACCATGCACAACTGCACCAAATTTTGCACTCTTCAGCTTTAATAAATCAACCACTATGTTTATTGTGGTCGTTTTGTGGCTGTTTCTCCTGTCCTGGCACTTCAGGGCCCCAAAAAGTGTTATAGGTAGTCTAGAAATGTATTATATATGACCCTTGAAAGCGTGAAGGTGCTCCTTGGATTTTGGGCTCCTTTATTAATCTAGGCAGTAAAAAAGTCTCACACATGTAGTATCTTCGTACTCGGGAGGAGTAGAAGAATGCGTATTTGGGTGTAATTGTAAGTATGCCCGTGCTGTGTGTGAGAAATAACTTGATGAAATGACAATGCTGTGAAATAAAATCAAGTTTCACAGCATTTATTTCGGAGTTACGAATTTAAAAAAACTCACCATGCTTTACTAAGTACATTAAAGTGTACACCTTCCAAAAATTGGTCATTTTGGGGGTGTACTGTGCTGGAATTTTGAGGCCTTAAGAAATGAGATAGGCAGTCAGCCTATCAGTATATATATATATTATGTATCATAGTTTTTTGACTCAGACTAAATAATATGCCCTTTTTTTTTTTTTTTTTTTACCAAAGAAATAGCAGAATACATTTTGGCCCAAATCTACGAAGAGAAACCAAGTTTTATAGCAGAAACTAAGAGAAATGTATTTTTTTTTGTAATTGTCATTGTAAAAGTCCTGAATAAAAAACTAGTGGGATTAAATGCCATCAAAAGAAATCACTATCTCCGTCAATGATCTGAAATTTAATTTAGGTGCAGTGTTGCACAACTGAGTACTTGTTAGGCTGGGTTCACACTGCAGCGGTGCGGAGCGGCGCGACTTCGCTGACAGTTCACATCTAGGCGAATTGTCAGGCGACTTGAGTCGCCTGACAATTCGCCTCAATGCTGTGCAAATGGGACCGTTCTAATAGGAGCGAATCGCTTCGCTCCGCATTAGAAAAATGGTCCCTGCACTATTTTTAGGGCGATCTCAGGCGGCTTGCATTGACTTCTATGATAGAAGTCTCCTAGCAAGCCGCTTTGAGATCGCCTGGAGCGCCGCATCGCGCCGCTCCGCGCCGCTCCGCCTCGCTACAATGTGAACCGGCCCTTAGTCAAAGTATCATAGTTCTGAAAACTGAAAAATTGAGGAGATTGAATAAGCCGTTCTTCAAGGGGTTAAACATTCTTTATTTTTTCACCTAGTGATCTGACTAGTAAGTCTGTTGTTTTTCAACAGAGCAAGCTGTCCTGCAGATGTAGTATTTAAAAAAGGTTAATTGTTCGGTGCCACTTGTGGCTATAAATGGCACCTGAAATTTAGCTGTGCCACGTCCACAAATCATGTGCTGAGAGTAGAGGACCGGAAAAATAATGGGCTTTAAAGGCACATAATTGTATATAAAAAATATATTCTTTATTGTATCTCTTTAAAAATGTCTATTTATTATGTTTTTTGCAAAACCACTTTTTAAAGAGATACAATAAAGAATATATATTTTTATATATAGTTACGTGCCTTTTAAAGTTCATTATTTTACCGGTCCTCTACTCTCTGCAGATGTAGTAGTTAGAGGGTTGAGACATACCATTTACCACTGACAGGGGTGCTTACAATGGTCATCTTTTAATTATTTATGAAAAACCTTTATCCCAAAAGGAAGAAAACTGATACTGTAACTGTAGATAAAGTGTTAGCTGGAGTTTGTCTTCAATTTGTTAGTGCATCTAAGTCTGTTAGTACCTCTAACACTCCCCTTCCCCCACACTGACGATACTACTGTCCAAACGTGCCTCTGTTGCTCCTTCATCCAGAGTGGAGGCACTCTAATACAGAAGGTGTATTACTGGCCAGATCACCAGGTGAAAACAGAGGGGAAAAAAGCCTAATAAACACAACTAATACAACCACCACATCTAATGATTGGTAAGCTGCAATATTACATTTTTGATTTTGAGTTTAATACCACTTAACCACTTCCCGACCAGCGCTGTAAATAGGCGGCGGTCGGTTTTGATCGGCTCTACCGGGACATAGCCTGCAGCCACAGGCTATATCCCCGTATCGTTTTTTTAGAGCTGGCGGTCGGCTATCCAGGGGTAACGACCGATCCGGCTTGGGAGCCACTCGGTCGTTATCCCAGGGGGCGGGAGGGGACGCTCTTCTCCGGCCTCCTGTCCCACCGGGAGACCTGAGCGACGATCCGGCGCCTCCGCCGGCTGGAAGGAGACCTGATAGAAGTCGTAATCGGCTCTGATTGGGTCTCCTTAGGCAAATTCCGGAAGCAATGTCACAATGTCACTTCCGGTTTACTCGGCGGCTAACGGCGCCAATTTTTAAAAAAATTACAGTATTCAGAATCGCCATTTTTGGCGATCTGAATACTGTGAAGTGCAAGGGAGGGATGGGGGGTCTTTTAAACCTCCCAGCCCTCCAAAAAGAGTACCTGTCACCATATATTACTATCATAAGGGATGTTTACATTCCTTGTGATAGCAATAAAAGTGATCAGATTTTTTTTTTAAAGGAACAGTGTTAAAAATAAATAAATAAATAAAAATAAATACATTTAAAGCGCCACCGTCCCCGCGAGCTCGCGCAGCAAAGAAAACGCATACGTAAGTCGCGCCCACATATGAAAACGGTGTTCAAACCACACATGTGAGGTATCGCCGCGATCGCCAGAGTGTAAGCAATAATTCTAGCAAAAGACCTCCTCTGCACCTCTAACCTGGTAACCGATAAAATTTTTAAAGCGTCGCCTATGGAAATTTTTAAGTATTGGACTTTGTCGCCATTCCGCGAGTGCGCAAAATTTTCAACCGTGTCATGTATGGTATCTATTTACTTGGCCTAACATCCTCTTTCACAATATACAAAAAATTGGACTAACTTTACTGTTGTCTTATTTTTTAACTTAAAAAAGTAACATTTTTATTGCGCTTGAAAGACCGCTGTGCAAATACCGTGAGACAAAAAGTATTGCAACGATCGCCATTTTATTCTCTAGGGTGTTTGAAAAAAATATATATAATGTTTGGGGGTTCTAAGTAATTTTCTAGCAAAAAAAACCCAGTTTTTAGCTAGTAACCAACAAATGTAAAAAAGTGGCCCGGTTGGTAAGTGGTTAAACTGACAGCTGGATATCGATGGGTTGTACTGTTCTATTTATAGATTTATTCCCGCTAATCTGTAAACTGGAGAATGTCCCCAAGTGCATTACTGTCCATGACTGAAGTTAGTGAGTTATCTGCACCTTCCAAGGAAAGGGTAGTGTCCTCTGCATGTATTGGCAGCTTTTCTTGCACAGACCCACATTTATTTTGTTCAATAATTGTATTTTACGTTTCTGTTTAATTGACAAAAGGTGTAATATTGTGTCATTTATGTTTTAGAATATTTAACTGTATACAAATATTGTCCTCATGTTACAGCCATTAAACAAGTCCTAGCCTCTCCACCTTGTCCAGTCAGAGAACCCTTTGCATTCATTGAGAAAAGGAGAAACATTCTCTGTTTCGATCTTCTGACTTCTGTATTCACAATGCCACAGGGCAGCTGCTCCGCATGGGACCTGGAAGCTTCTCAAAACATCATCGACTGCATATCTACCATCATAGTGTAATGATTGGCATACATAGCTTGAAGTTTGGCCAGTTCCTGTTGAATTGGCTAAATTTAGAGCTGTGGATGACCCTAGCAGCACCAGCAAGCTTGACAAACTATGATCTGCTGATCAGTGCTGAGCCCATGCCTTCTCCACCAGTCCAGCATAACTCTGCCACCTCACTCCCAGTGGCAGGATGGGGTCCTGCTGTGCACATAGCACAGACCTCATATGTGCACTTAATTAACTCCTTCATCTCTCCCATACCATGTGGGAAGCTACATAGGGTCTCTGTACCGCTGGTTCAGTCCCAGACACTTTTAGGGGAACCAACCACTAGGTAGGAAGCCAGAACACCGATATCCTCACTACCGCAGAACCTGTCACCTACGCCAGGTACCACGCTCTAACTAGCTGCTAAACATTCCCATCAGTCTATGGTTACCCGTGGCAACTACTCTCTTTCTTCTCTTCCACAAAGTTTTTGTGATGGTTTTCCTCCTGTACTCTGTGTATGTATAACTTCAGACCAGACTTAGAACAGTTTAAAATGCTTTAATGAAGCTCTTGCAGTGTCAACATTAGTTGCATAAATAACATTGGCGGATTCCTCCTAACTATCTTGGGCTGCCCAGGCATCCCTTTGCAGGTAGAGATCCATACTTGGTAAAGTCCTTGCAGGTGAGTCCCCTTAGAGCGGTAGTTGAATGGTGCTCTGGGCTACATCTTCTCCTCAAACTGGACCTTCTTGCTTCCAATGTGGTCCCATTGTCTCTCTGCAGCCCGGCCTTCCCCCTTTTTATATACAGACCAGGGCGGAAGGCAGAACTTAAAAAGTCCTGGGAAACCAGCAGATCCCATTTCAACCTTTACCCTACCTGGGCATGTTTCTTCATTTCCATAAAATAGTGGCAAAAAACAAGATGACACCTTGGTGTATCTACTTTCCAAAAAAAGGGGAATATGAGGATTTTCCACTGTCCCAGCAGTATTATGTTAACAAAGGATCAGTGATTCTGCCTAGCAACTTTTCACACACCTTGGACAGCCAGAGCAGCCAGTAGGGTGACACTTATTTTTGAGGACTTTTTTCACTCTTGTGTATTGTGGCAATGTGCACCAACATCTGTGCATCCCACAGTGCATCTGCTTTATGTACAGTGCATAACTGTATCGTTGATTGACTGTAAATCCGCATTGCACAGTAGAATGCAATACACTGCTACATGTTCTGTGTTGCTAAAAAAAGGGTCATGTGTGTTCTTGATCATCTGTTGTGGTGCATTGGCAGCTATTTCATTATGAATCGCCTTCTTGACCGCAATGCATGTTAACAGGCAAAGTAATGCGCAACAATAACTGAAGTGTGAATCAGCATTAAGTTAAATGTGGTGTAGCTATTGGACAACAAAGGAGGACACTGAGATATGCCATCAACTTTGCTCTCTTCTCCTGTGAGCTCAGCACATGTGTAAGTAGTAGAGCAGTGCCCAGGCGATGCTTTTCCTTCTCTCAATCTAAGTGCTGCTATCCATGTGGTGGCAGAAGCAGTAAGACATACGCCAACATACAGCATGCAAAAATGAATGGGCAACTACACTAAACAGAATTTAATGATAACTCTAGACAGATTAAAAAAAAAAATATCTGGGCTGTCCTTGGACGACCACCCACCCGGGAGGCTCCCAGCATCTATTTTATATTTTGTGTGTGTGTTTTTTGTTTTTTTGTTTTTTGTATCATCATTGTATGCAAGTGTAGGCCCCTGTAGTGATTTCCCCTCGGGGCAAAGGTCATAAACAGAATCTAACGGTGGAAAAAAATGATGGGGAATATTGCCAGAAAGCAGGAATTGCAGGCAAAACTTTCTCCTTTTTTTTGTACTCTCCCTGGAGCATCATTAAAATCTATTTGCCTAGAGTTGAGCTTTAAGTGCAGACATCATGTTGTTTTTGCTGTATGCTGAATAAATTATTGCACCATATACCCATCACAAATCTAAATCTATATTATTGTAGCACTACCCCTGGAGGATCTGCTGGATTGTTTGGTTCCTCCCTTTTTTTTGCTCCAATGATGACCTACCCTGTACCTGGTTCTGAGTGACACTGACAAGAACTGTTGAAATGCATTTTATTAATAGGAAAAGTCCTGCAAGGAAAGATGAGTTAAACAATAAAACACAGATCGGATTAGCCCTGCCTCGACTACTGGCACAAGCAAATGTCAGACAATAGCACAATAACAAAAGACTTATGTAATGAGAATTCTGGCTACAAGCCCCAGTTCCTGACTAGGTGGAGGATTTAATATAGCCCTGCCAGCTTTAGAGCCCTTATCTTTCAGTGAAGTGCTCTCTATTAATCAAGAGATCTGTAATCTCCCCCTTTGCCAGAACTCTGCTCTTAAGGCACAACATTGGCAACAGCATACCAAGGTGACCAGAAACAATCTGGCCACTATGGCATTTGGTGAAGTCCTCACAAATGCAGCAGCAATAACTGCTCCCACACCCAGGATGGATGTAGATCGAAGCTAAGCGCCAGCTCCTGAGTTTAATTAAACGACAGCTAGCCCGTCATACCTTTGGCTTACCTCTCAACTGCACCTCTTGGGATTTCTTCAGTCTTTCAATGGACAGCACAGTATTGGATAGCAGATCTCTCTCCTTCAAAGCAGCCTGGATCCATGGGCATCCGCAGAACTTTC
>BLSH010427441.1:195190-206090 GCA_018402905.1 Glandirana rugosa | reverse complement strand
GGAATGTCGTACTCTTTTACTTGTCTTTGATTTGTCCTTGAATTATTGTTAGTTCAGGTGTTTCTCCTATTTACTATGAAGGAGAGTATAGTATCTTATGTACATGATATGAGATATTATGATGTCGCGGTGGACGACCATATCTGTCCATATTACATATACATATCAAGTCATATATTTCGACAACGAGACGGTTGTGTCTAGTCATCAAGGTGAATAACGTGGGTCAATTTCATATTCAAGTACAAAATTGGTGAACTGGTGACCCGTGAATTTGGGGGAGTTGGAAAGCTCTATTTGTGTGAAAAAAAGGACGCAAATTTCATATGGGTACAATGTTGGATGACTGAGTAATTGTCATTCAAAGTGTGAGAGCGCTGAAAGCTGAAAATTGGTCCGGTTGTTGAGGGGGTTTAAGTGCCCAGTGGTCAAGTGGTTAAAACATGAACTTATACTTTAACTGGGTGCAATAAGTGGAACTACTGATCTGTGTTGGCAGAGCAACAGCTTTATATACTGAACTATACATATACATTATACCTGTCTATACCAGCAGGTGGCGCTGTAGTATTATAGAGTATAGTACATGTATTCTATGATATGAGAGGAAGTATCATTTATCCTCTTTGTGGACTTGATTGTTATTAAGTTCCTGTTTAGTTTCTGTTCATTTTCTCATGCTGTAAGGCACATTATGTAATTCTCCATGAAGAGTAAAGCATGTTGCTATATCCAAGAAGCTTCCAAAGCATGATTTCAATACTCGCCTAATAATCTGAAGATGATTAGTCAACAGAAAAGTCCTCACCCGCCCTTTCATTTTATTTGCTGTCACAGCTTCACTTGCAGAGTTTATCATGCCAGCAATTAAATGATCCCTGTTTTGTACTCTCTGTGCTTTTAGTTAGTTGGATATCTATCTCAAATAGGGGTTTTGGATATGTTATGTTAATTGAGTGCTTACAGTTTATCTAAGACTGACACAAAGTTGTCAATGAGCTAAGAACTGGGTTCAAAATGGGCTAAACTACTGAGTGGTTTGCCACAGAGATTGGGGTTACTTGTGAAGCCCACTTTTTGGTTTGATGCCTGAAATAGAAAGTAGTGTTGACATACTTGCTGATGACACACAATTATGCAGAAATATTTAAATGTGTACTTGCACAAGATTTGTTTTGCTTTTCTGTGGATTAAAATTGCAGAACTTGTGTTTTATTTTCAGGCTGCACATTTTTAGTTTATTACAGTTATTTTTGATGGGACAAATCGCACCTGCTTGCCGCCACACGTTTTCACAAGAATATGTCATATATAGACTTATGTCTGTTATTTTCATGTGGTGATCAATATGTCAAGCAATGTAGGCATCATCTAAAACTACAATATAAGCCACCTAACATTGCATAGTTTTCAATGCGCTGACTAGAGGCTGATCACTATGGAAAGAAACAATACCAGGGTTAATACTTTAGGGTACAGTTGGACTGT
Organism: Glandirana rugosa; assembly: GCA_018402905.1. Taxonomy (NCBI): domain Eukaryota; kingdom Metazoa; phylum Chordata; class Amphibia; order Anura; family Ranidae; genus Glandirana; species Glandirana rugosa. Next base: position 204,602 of record BLSH010427441.1, on the reverse strand, counting down.
GGGCCCGCATTTGTGGAAAAACATTAATCACATGCATGATCAATGTACCTATGTAGTTGATCATGCACTGATGTTTAATGCATACAGTGCTAGTTTTCTATCTGTATTGAAAACTCAAATAATGTTGCTTTCATGCTTTCTGTTCCTATAAGGTGCACCATAGAAAGTTTTTTTTTTTTGTTATTAAAAAAGAATACACTCTTTATTCGATTGAAAAGACATATCCAAACAATACTTTATTCTCTGCTGTCATATGAAGCCAAGCACTAGCTTATGGAATCTTGTACGATTGTTTCTTGAACCCCCAGTATAATATCCTCCTCCACATGCTTCACTGATGCAACTTTAGTTTTTTTACAGCCTCCTATAAAAAGGTGTGCTGTGCTATTACTCCTATTTGGTATGTGTGATGGACTGCCTGGCACCCCACCTGGGTGCTTCTGCCAAGATACAGCTTTCTCCACTCTGGAACCAGGTATTATAGCTGAATATTTCAACCAAGACCTAGACGACACCAGCTTAGGTGCAAACTGGAACTCTTTATTGTAAATTCACACAGAATTTATATCAAACAAAATCAGATAGTAGCTTGATCACATTATCCTAAACAATGCAACTTTTAAACAGTAATATCATCAGTGCATCTAACAGTACATCTAATGAACAGCTAATATAAACACATAGGCGGATAGAAACAATAGAAATATTTAAGTGCTCCCATTGTTAAATTAATAATAATAAGGTACCTACATCCTAAATTTAAGGAACCGTAATCTGGCCCAAAGGACAGACAAAGGGAAAGGGGGGCAGAATGATTTTTCCTGGTACTTTTCGAAGCATTACAGCCAAGTAAAATAGAAAAATCTTTATTACAATTATGTAGAAAGTGTACAAAAAGACATAAAATCAAGCATTTTGTTTAAAATAACCCATTAAAATGGCTCAGCATTAACATCTATATTTGTATCCATACTCATGGTGCTGCCACAAATTTGATTAGGATAGATAGCCAGTACTCGACATGTTTTACGGTTGGCTGCTTCTTCAGGATTTTCAAATGGGAAAAAGATCAATCCTATAACAAAGAAAAAATATCCAATGATACAATCTATTTGTGAAAAGTATATGATACTGATTATATTCTAAGCAGCTGTGATAATTTCTCAGGCACTTACCCCAAACATCAACTACACCATAGAAGGAAAAACAGACCATGGGAGGGCACCAGATAAACTTCCCTGGGGCGAGTGCAGGGGCAGACAGGAGGGCCACCAAAAGCTACGTAAATAAAATAGGTTGGTATTTGAGATATACATACATCTATAGCATAGCTTTAGGGTATGGGAAGGACAACTAGTCCATACATACCAGGTTATAATGATTATTGGTGTACACAGAAGAACCTGTTGATTGGAGTAACCACTCACAAGGGGTCCCGGGTACAGCACCAATATCAATGGTAGATGAAAAATGCCAAGGGATTGAGGTCACTATAAAATATATATACAAAAAATCATATGTATAAGTAGGGAGCAGGAAATTTGTGGGTTATGAATTCAAAAGATAAAGTGGATATACATAAATACCAGTATACTATCTAAAGTAGGAAATTAAAAAATGGGATGGGCCGTTGATAGTAGATTTAAATAGTTGTATTCTCTAGCCAGCCAGCATTTAATGGGGGAAGCCTATAAGAGAGATGTATGTGTATGTATATATATGTATATATATATATATATATATATATATATATATGTGTATATATATGTATATATATATATATATATATATATATATATATATAAACACCCCATTACACATACAACTGGATACAGTATATGGCATATGTTTGCTTGTTTGGTTAAGCAAGATGATTGAGATGCCCTTACCAAAATATTAAATCCAGAGTGGCAAAGAAGGGTAGTTCACTGAATATGGGACATCCCAAATCCGCATGGCAAAGCATAGGCACCTGAAAGTAACAGCAAGCGAAAGTAAATAAAAAGGAAGCGAGGGATAGAGGAACCTCAACTCACATGTCTGCTGTTTGTTTCCTGTATGGAAGTGCACACAGTATCAGTCTCATCAGAGACAGAAGCAATAGGTGACTCAGTTAACCACTTCATTCTCGGAAGGATTTGCCCCCTTAATGACCAGGCCAATTTTTGCAATACGACACTGCGACACTTTAACTGACAGTCGTGCAACGATGTACCCAAACAAAATCAACATCCTTTTTTTCCCACAAATAGAGCTTTCTTTTGGTGGCATTTGATCACCTCTGCGGTTTTTATTCTTTGCACTATAAACAAAGAGCGACAGTTTTGAAAAAAAAAATGTTTTTTTTACTTTTTGCTATAATACATATCCAAAAAAAAAAAAATATATGAAAAAACAAATGTATTCATCAGTTTAGGCCGATATATTTTCTTCTACATGTAAGCAATAAGCGTATATGGATTGGATTGCACAAAATTTATCGCGTCTACAAACTATGGGATAGATTTATGGCATTTTTTTTTTTACTAGCAATGGCGGTGATCTGTGATTTTTATCGGGACTGTGAAATTGCGGCAGACAGATCGGACACTATTGTGGGACCAAACACATTTATACAGAGATCAGAGCTAAAGTAGCCACTGATTACTGTATAAATCTCACTGGCAGGGAAGGGGTTAAACTCTAGGGGGCAATCAAGAGGTTAAATGTGTTCCCTAGGTGTGTTCTAACTGTGTGGGGGCTGGGCTGGCAGGGACATGACAGATCTCACTGTTTCCGGTCACTGGGAACAGTAGATCACTGTCATGTCCCTTGTCAGAAAGGGAATTTGCTAATTCTGCCTCTGTAGTAGGCGATCGCGGGTCACCAGCGGACATCGAGTCCGTCTGACCTGCGGGCACGCTCGCCTGCAAATTGTGCATGCGCAGCCAACGTACCATGACGGCAATTCGAGCAGCCGAGCCAGCCTGCTGCAGTGAAACTGCGGCAGCTTGTCGGCAAGCGGTTAACAATGGGAATTCACACCTAGGAGGCACTCAATGGGGGAACTATACAATGAGAGAAAGACACCATAATAAACAGTTTTACACTAAGCAGCAGGAGACACCAGCATCAGGTCGTTTGAACTGATTATAATCTTCTGCTGCGAGTCTCTCAGTTTAGGAGAGGGATTGAAGCAGTCAAGAATGGCTTGGGCAGCTGATTCCAAAGAATAGAGCCACCTCAAATACCAGGGCCCATAGTCAGTAGGCAAGAGGCTACTCTGCAGTCACCTCCAAAAGCCCCTGTCTCGGTTGGGTCTGTCATATTGTTTTAATGAAATAGTGTTGACAGTACTTTGATAAAACCAAAAACAGTGGAGAAAATCATATCGTGTTACAGGCACATCATGGCTTAGATTGCATACATTGGGACACTGGAGCGCACATTCTATAGCAAACCACCATTGTTAATAAATTCCTCATATAGTCTCTTTCGCTGTGCGAAGGTTTGCACACATCATGAATGTATAGAGAATTATGTTTCAATGGTTTTTATTGAAATTTTTTTCCAAAACATATAGAAAATTAAAATTCAAACTGCATTACATTTTTCCATAGAGATATACAAAATGTATAGCGAATTAAAAGGGCACAGGATTTTTTTGTTCACACATGAGCTATGCAGAATTATATCTGCATATACATTAGTTAAATGGGCCCATAGGCTTTCCCTGAGAAAGAGGAAAAGTACTGATATAGCACAAGCACTATGAAGAATTACTAAGCAAAAGCATGACCTGTATAATTAAACAGCAAAGGTGGCTGCCCCACTGTACATGTATAGTTTATATAGAGAAATTACTGTTTATAATTTAATTTAAGTTTTCACACTGATGAGAATTACCTTAACAGTACACTGCAATCAAAATCATCAAAACTTTTGCTGCTGAACGGCAAACAGAAACACAACACCTCTGCACAGGGATTTTACTCTTCCTTTAGGTGAAGCTGTTGTGATACAGCCTAATCTGCCCTGTCACAGATATTTGATGATTTTCCAGACAACTGCCTATGCACCAGGCCCAGACTGGCCATAGCACACACAGAGCATTTGCTCAGAGGGCTGGGGCTGAATGTCAGGGGCGGACTGGGCCCAGTGCAGGGTGGCAATTGCCCTCCTGGGCCCCTCTGATGCTCCAAAAAAAGGCTGCTGATTCACTTACAGTACTAGTTTCGGCTGAAACCCAGTACCGGCTGGTTCCACCGCTCGCCGCCACTGTTCACTGTCTGTTTGCTAGGACCACCTAGGCAAGGTAAAAGGGAGCGGGGGACAGGTGTGAGATAATTATGACCCCTCAAAGGTACCATCCCATAGAGAGCAAATAATGTATTCAAACTATGTTTGGTGGGTCTTTGAGTGTACCTTGTGGGGGTCTAATGAGTACCCGAAACAACAAAGTTAAAAAAGTATGCAAATCTTTATTTTACACATAAATAATTTTTTTAAAAGCCAAAACTGGTTAAAACCAAGGTTACAATTTGGTTGTCCAGGGAGAGAAGTCCCATAGAGTGGCCTACGCATTTCGCTGAAGAACCGCTTCGTCAGGGCCTCGGAACTTAGCAATACTAATATAGAATACTGCAACCATATTCAGACATATTATTAGAGATCATATAAATGTTGAAAGATTTCTTTAACAATATAGTATAACAATATACCAATTATCTATCGATATTTAATTCCTTAATTAAAAATCTATGTAATCGGAAACATGCTTAGGATACATTATGGGCATAGCCAGATTCTGTCTTTATTCTCCTTCTCTGGTGCTGTGCTGGTCTGCTGCCCTCCAATAAGCCTGCAGGGGTCTTGGTTCTCCTCTCACAGTAAGGTTTTGGTTTAAAAAAAAAGATGCTCAGTCTAAACTGTCCGGGCCTATTCTTTGTCCCAGTCTGGGCCTGCTATGCATTATTTGATTGGGTGCGGGGGATTCCTGACTACCTTTTTAATCTTCTCTGTTCCTCCCCAAAGGCATTGAGGAAACTTCATTATATTGATAGTATCTACTCCACCACTTTCTTCACGAATATGCTCCATTATGACCTGGAACGCTTCCACTTCTCATACCCAGAGCATGCCACCCACCCAGCTGTCTCTGTTCACTACACTTGTCTGTGTGCCATTTCCTTCTTCATTCTGGTCTCCTGGCACTCCTCCCGGTCCTCTTCTGGACCCCGCTATTTTTATTTTTCTGAAGCCCTACGAATTACACAAAAATCTATTGACATATATATGAATGCACAACAATCTGCAGGAAAAATACACGTTATTGTAAGTGTGTAAATTTTAAAGGAGACCACGTCAGAGCAGGCTGCCTCCCTTTGGCACAGTAGCAATGTTTTCTCAATCATGCTAGCAGTTCATGGGTGCACTCCAATTGTAGCTTGGAATTTCTCTCTTCTAAATTTGACTACATAAAAATATTTCTCAAAAGCGGAGCCTGGAAAGAAAAACAATTATACTTACCTCTCCCCCAAGAGTGCTGTCAATATTCACTCTGTTGCAGAGGTACAGTAGCTGAAAAAAATGTGCATCCAAAATGCTCCCAGGTGTGTCAGATGGTTGCTTAAATGATGGGTGTGCTGTGGTTTTACCCGCCAACCCCTTCATTAATATTATGTCCTGTGCTGACATAGGGGTCAGCAGATGGAACCACATCACATAGAGAGGAGTCAGACATCCAACACATCAGCAAACTTTTTTTTTTCCTTTTGGGATAAAGGTGTTACATAAATAAATAAAAGCTGATTATTGCAAGTACCCCTCTCAGTGTTAAATGATTTGTCTCAGCCCTCTAACTCAGGGTTTTATTAAATTTTATTATTTCTTATTAAAGGGGGCTTCCAGATTCCGATAAGCCCCCCGCCTGCAGACCCCGACAACTAACAGCCAGGATTGTCGGGAAGAGGATCTTGCCCCCATCAACATACTCCCCATGTTAAGGGCATGCGGCCTGGTACGGTCCAGGAGGGGGGGGGGGGCGCTCGCTCGTCCCCATCCCCTTTCCTGGCTTGCCAGGCTGTGTGCTCGGATAAGGGTCTGGTATGGTTTTTGGGAGGGACCGTACGCTGTTTTTTCGGCATGGGGGTTCCTCTGAAAATCCATGCCAGATCGAAGAGCCTGGTATGCTCTTGGGGGGACCCCACACAAATTTTTTGTCATCATGATCCGACTTCTGGTGCGACTTCTATTCAAATCAATGGGCTCCCATAGGGAACCATTGATTTTGAAAATAACGCCTGACGATGCTTAACGCTGTGTATACAACGTTACGCTATGTTATTGAGCGTTTTGCCGGCTCAGCGTTAAAAATGCCATGACGCTGCAGCACTGGTCCCGCGTTCTAGTTACAGCTCACTAACGACGACGCCCTCTACTCAAAAATGTCAGCGTTTTTAGAGGGCCATTGTATAACATGGAGAGCTGTAAAAAACGCCCAAAAACGTGTGTATGAGGGCTTAGTGTCAAAAAGCTACAGCCTCAGAACGCGCTGGTCCCGCGTTCTAGTTACAGCTCACTAACACTGACGCCCTCTACTGCTCAAAAACGTCAGCGTTTTTAGGGGGCCATTGAATAACATGGAGAGCTGTAAAAAACGCCCAAAAACATAGCGTCCGTGTGTATGAGGGCTAATAGAAAAGAACTACGGTGCTACTATTATGACTCATGAAGTCAGATTTTAAAGGTAGAAATAAAATAGACAGTGAGATGATAAAGTAGATACAAATGGCGACAGCTCCTCTATAACAGGTCCTGAGTACCTAATACACATACAAATACAAGAAGAAAGAGGACGCCTCCATCTAAATGTAGACTGTTAAAAATGGTGTCATAAGTAACAGGGTAAGAATTGCACTCACTTGGTCGATGTGCGTGCCATCCTTGGGGAAGGAGGCATTAATCAAGCTGGTGGCGACCAGTGGATCAGGTGGCTCGTATGAGATGAATTAATGTACACAGCATCTATGAGGCAGGCGGCAACTGGAGGAGGTCCTGTGTTCCTCAATCTGCGGCTGGATGGATGAGTTTGAGAGCTGCTAAGTTCTTGGGGGCTGGTACGCTAACTACCCTGCAGTGTAATGGTGTCCAGTATGTTGACCCACTTGATATAGGTCAGCAGGGCTTGGCTTTGGGCTCTGTGGGGTACCGGTGGCCGAAAATTGCCCAAACATTATCAATTCAGCGGGAACCAATCAATGTTCTGCCAGTGTGTACAGCTCCCTGTCTGACAGAAGCCAACCTAACGACTGGCCTCTGTTTAAAGGGCATGCTGGAAAACTAGCATCCAATCAACATTGGCTGCCAGTGGCTGAGAGCGCTGACCAGTGTGTTCTGTTAGAACATAATAGCACAGCAGGGGAGATCGCTGTACTAACATCGCTTGTGTTAGTACAGCGACCTCTCAGGATTTTTTGTTCAGCACGTTGATTGATCACACATGACCGCTAATCACTCAGTTCTCAGTCAGTTCCAGTCTGCCCCTTCAGAGCTCACTGGAGCAAGAGGCTGGGAATGGAGTGGAAACGCCTGGCTCCCAACAATATATGGTGAGGATCCTTCCAGAGCCTGGAGTGGCTCTGTCATGTCAGTCAACAGATTCTGGGTTACAGGAGAGCACAAGTAAGTGCACTCCGGTGGCCTACAAGAGAAGTATGGTCAAAAAAGCTTGGGCCATACTTCTCTTTTAGGCTGGGTTCACACCATTGTGAATTGCATGCGGATTCTACGCATCCAATTCAAAATAGCAGGAGATTTTGACCGGCTCCCTATCTCCGCAGCAGGTCCGATGCATTTTGTACAAAAACGCAGTGCGACATTTGGTCCGTTTCAGGTCCGAATTCAGCCCAAAATTCGGACCAGAAACAGTGAACCAAGAAGCACCGGACCCCTGCTGTGAGCCGCTACGGGTTCTAGTGTGAACCCAGCCTCAATGTCTTGTGTATTAGGCCATCGCATCCCAAAGAATCCATGTGAATCCCTGCTCAACCTCAAACCAACAGGTTCCACTTTTAATCAATTTAGACTCTGATTCAGATTTTTTATTTTCATGGCAGCCATGCAAACTCTGCCCAAAGCATGGTGGTCTAGCACCCTGTAGCCAATGGCCCCCTGGGTGGCTGGTAGATGTGGTTCACCTGTCTCTGCCCTCAATCACACACGTTTCCGTTCATCCGTAGTCACAGTACTTTGTTTTTGTTGTTTTATTGAGGGGTTAAACTTGGACAGGGTAGGGACGACTGTGGGATGCCCAAAAATTAAGAAACAGGACCATTTTATATACACCACCGTATATACACTCCTTCTTCCTCCAGCACTGACGCTTGCTGACTGTTACTCTCCTTCTTCCTCCAGCACTAACACTTGCTGGCTGTTACTCTCCTTCTTCCTCCAGCACTAACACTTGCTAGCTGTTACTCTCCTTCTTCCTCCAGCACGAATACTTGCTGACTGTTACACTTCATTTCTCTTCTCTTCTGCACAACAGTGTTTACTGTTAGTCCGGAAGGGAAATTTATCAAGCCTCCATTACATCTTCCCCCACTCCTGCTAGCACGTGGTGAGGCCTGCACTTCCTTGTCAGCAGGACGGCCCATCACAGGCAAGGGCCACGGGCCCTCAATTGTAAGGCCACAGGCCCTCAGAGTGTAGCTAAGTACAACTGTGCTAGCCAGGTCTTGATGGACTACTGCGGCCAGCCCATCCTCTTCCAGGCCACTCCGGCCTATCTCACTGTCCAGTGACACCACTCCCCTGACTGGCTCCTTCACCTTCCACAGACTGTCCACTGTCTCCTTCCAGCCTGCTCCAGTCCTCTTCTTCAGCTCCCAGGGTCTGTCACTCACCGCACTGGTGGATCCTTTAAAGAGTCTTTTCTGTAGTCTCTCCTGCTCTCTTCCTAATCCAGGATCTCTCTCCATTCCTGGCTGCACCCAAGCCACCAGACCTCAAGGTCACACCCGCAGTAGGGTTGCCACCTGTATGGGATTCACCCGTACAGTCCAGGTTTTGAATCATGGGCCCGGTTTTGAGCCCCCCTCAAAACCAGCTACATTATTCAGACTAGATCGTGGCTCATAACTGGAAAGAGAATTAGGTGTTCTCCTCCCTTCATCCTGCAGGTGGCAATAGAGATCTGGCACAGACTGACAAGTCGCAGCAGCACTGCCGAGGAACAAACACAGAGTGTGTGAAAAAGAAAGAGACACGAGGAACTTCTTTGCACTGCAGTTAGTGCGTGAGTACAGCGAGCACATCTGCTGTAAGGGGGGCTCTGGTGGCACATCTGTTGTAAGGGGGCTCTGATGGCACATCTGATGTAAGGGGGGCTCTGATGGAACATCTGCTGTAAGGGGGGGCTCTGATGGCACAT
>BLSH010427441.1:155214-185779 GCA_018402905.1 Glandirana rugosa | reverse complement strand
ATAGAGTGGATGTTTTTTTTTGGATTGTAGTTCGTGGATGGATTTTCATCTCCCGCGATGTTAATATTTTATTTAACGCGTAAATCATTTTTCGACGGTCGTGTAGTTGGTCACGTCGCGATTATTATATCCAGATGTAGGTAGTGGTATATATTTATTCATTCAGGTTGTTTCATTTTATGTAGTGGTGTTTTAAGGGTTTTCCTTTTTGTACTGAGTTTATATAGTAGTAATCACAACTCGCTTGGGCCTGACATTGCAAGCCCAGGCATGGCTTGAAATCCCACAGGCACCGTGCCTGGGCCTGGGCCTGTAAAACCCGAACGATTTTTGAAATGTCCGGGTCCGGGTCCGTGCCACGGACACCCTAAAGTTCGGTACGGACCCGAACGTTACAGTCCGGGTTCGCTCAACACTAATGATGATATATTTGAGTCATGTTTTTCCTTTTGGGAATTTTGTGGTGATGTATTTTACTTTGTTGGACTTACTTATTTATATATGGTGATGGATGTAGACCTATATTATTAGCGCTGCACTGGTTGATGTGCTGGCAGCTTTTTACTAAATGCGCAATTTATTTTATAATTGTAGCGCCCTCTACTTTTAGGTAGGTGCTTGATGTTAGGTTTTTTTTTGTAGGTGAGATAAATTTAGTCAGGCTTGACTGGAAGTCAGACCTGATTGTTTTGATTCTGGGTGAGGGAGTGGCCCAGGGAATGGTTGGTGAATCACAGACAGTGGCACCTCTTAGTTACCTCCCCTTTGCTTCTAGAGGGTTCTACAAGGAAGCGTGTGGGAGAGGGCTGGTATTGTCTGGGGTGTTTGGTGAAGCGCTGACCAATCCCCAACCTGGATTGCCAGGAGGCAGGTCTTCTCAAATACCTTGGGTCAGCCCAGCTAGGAAGGAGTTTTTAGGGTGGAAGAGATGGAGATAGAGTACTGAGGCTGTCAGGGCTTTGAGCTCCCAGTCTGGTGGAGGGGGATGACCTCGGCCTGGGGCCCGGTGCATCCGGGAGGATTGGAGAGATCCTGTAACAGGCATAAAGGAGAGAGAGCAAGTAGAGGACAGTGTAAGAGAGTACTGCCAGGAAGGTCTCCAGGAAAGGAACAACAGGTTGTCATCAGGTGTCGGTGAATGTCACACACCCTGGAAGCTGGGAGAGGCACACCGGAGCAGATTGGGGTGAGAGACAGTCTCAGAAGGGTGCAAGAGCCAGTTGGGACTGTGATGTCACTGGGCAGTGAAGCTAGGTAGCTGCAGCCAGGAGGGTTGACAGGACTTGAAGAAGGTTGGACTGGGAGCAGTAGTCCATCAAGGGTAGCTAGCACCCTTTTGCTACACTAAAGGGGCCCGCTGTCCCTGCCTGTAATATGCGGTTCATGGAGGCCGGGCTAAATTGAGAGCAGGCCTCACCATCTGCTAGCTAGGCCGGAGAAGTATTATGCTGGCGGAAGAGGAGTGTAACTAAGAGCAAGTGTTGTGTTGGAGGAAGAAGGAGTGTATATGGATGGTCCGTTCAATGCTCTGTCCCAGCGCTGGATTTTTTGGCCTGTATACGTTTTTCTCAAACTTCCCTAATCCTGAACATGATCAGTTCATGGTTTCCACTATTGAGGCAGTTGATAGCTCTGGTGATGGCACTTCAGAGATCTTTGGTACTCGGACAGCATGCCTCCTCCCAATATGTCTCAATTAGACAGCCTGGTTATTTTTAAGAAGCCGGCTAGCCCAGGTGGGCATAGCAGAAGAGGTACAGTGGAAGCTTCTTGAATCTTGAAAGATGTCCTTTAATCCTTCGTACTATAGCATGTGGAAAAGATCTTTGGTGTGGCAGTGATTATTCAATGCAATCCTGAGTCTTCCTCTCTTATTGAGGTCTTGGCGCTCTTGCAATCGGCCCTAGACAAAGGGCTTGGCTACAGTTCGTTCCAGTTGTCGACCGTTTCAGCTTTAACTGTTCATTGTGTAGAAGATCAGGTTTCATACAAGCAACCTTATAACTAAATCAACAACCAGTCGTGTCTCGGATAAAATCCAAGCTTTCTCAGGCAAGTCTCCATATTTTGAGCCGTTTCAAGACAGAGGTTCTTAATCCAGTTCCATCTTTTCTTCAAAAGGTTGGACCTTTTTTCTCATATAAGTTCAGAAGTGGTGCAACCTTCATTGTCTGCAGTTTCGGGACAGGAAGATTGGTCAAGAGCGGATGCAATTTTTTAGGTCATTTTTTCAATGTATCTGCACAGAACGCAGAATTTCAAGCTGGAAAATAACTGGCTATCTATCAGTAAGTCCTAAAAATTGGTCAAATGGACCCATCTAGAATCCTGGTAAGCCATATCCAAATCCTGGTAATCCAAGTATTCAAACGCTTTCATTGCTCATTATCGCCTAGATGGAATGTACAGCCCGGCTTGGGCATTGGACAATTCGGTGCTGACCTCCGTTCTTTCTGTCCAATATAACACATGTTTTCTGGGCATTGAGTTGGAGTGATGTGTGGTTATTTTTTCCCGCCTTGTTTTTTTGTATGCTAGTTAGATCCCATACATAGGCTGACATGATGAGCTCCAGGAATAGGGAAAATTGTTATCATACTTACCGTAATTTTCCTTTCCTGGAGGCTCATCATGTCAGCCTAGGGTTTCCCGCCCTGATGTTCCGTCGCAAGGTGGTTTAGGAACGTAGGGGTATAGGGAGGCCCTCCTTTTATTCATTTAGTGGGTTGTCCTATGGGGGTCAGAGGGGAGGACCTGACCCATACGTAGGCTGACATGATGAGCCTCCAGGAAAGGAAAATTACGGTAAGTATAACAATTTTCCCTATTCTTACTTTGTATTGCACCAGAATCTTGGCAGCCTCCGAATGTAAACACACAACAGTTGCTTCTAAGCTATTAGAAACCTACCTGACTTTAGAGAGGTTTTCATGATAATTGAGAATGAATTACTTCACAGTACAAGCAGCTAGAATAGGGATGGCTTCTTTCAAAGCTCTTTTATACTGTGAAGAATAATGCTCCTCTTCCTGCTAGTTTGACGTTATGTGTGTTCTTGATCTTGACTTTTACTATGTGGCTGCTTGAAAATAATAGAATAAGCAGAAATTACACTGCGCATCCACAGGGAAAATAAAGCAGCTAACACCACAACTTCAATGGCATTTGTTAATATTAAACAGTATAAAAAACGTGCAGCGCTACAAAACTAAATAAAATTGTAAATAACAAAATGAAGACCTCGGAGCAACCCAGAAATAATAATGTCCTTGAAACAGTCCTCCCAAGAAATCCAGTGAGAAAAGGAAATGTGCAAATCGTGATAATAATATGACAATAAAAATTGACAATGAAAATTGGTGATATTCAGTGCTTCAAAGTGTTCCACCACCTTAAATGGTTAAACACCCTTACCAAAGGTAGGCTGGTAAACAGCATATAGGATCAACCTTGGCAGATGAATGTCTGGCAATAGAGATGGATCCACACCCCTCATACATGGACAATAATCGCCAATCCAGATATAAAATATGGACGTCAAAACATTTCCTCAAAACCAGGAAGCCAGGGAAACTTGCACAGATGACCTGTCATGGCCCCCAATCCAATGGTTGTTGGCGTGCGTTTCGAATAATACTATCATACATATATAGGTACTGTACATTATTTTGGAACTTAATGCTTGGTTCAGATATATGCGAATTGGATGTGTTTTGAACCACACTGGCTTTCTAGGGAGCCGGTGTACATATATCCGGGCTGGCCGCAGTCCGTTTTTAAAGAGATTCCTCTACATTTCTCAGTCCGGTTCGGGTTCAATTTCAAGTAAAACTTCCCACCTGATTTGCACCTGAACTGTCTAACAAAACCACACCGGACTTTCAAAATTGCACTATAACCGGCCAGACATATGTGAACCCAGCCTAAAGTGGTGATATGCATTCAGGTTAAAAAAAGCTTGCAGCTCCCTCATCAGCCCCCCTCCCTTATGTTTACCTGGGCCCCATCTCAATCCAGCGATGTGTACAAGAGCATCAGCTCTCATGTGTCTCTCCTCTTTCATTGGCTCACACAGCAGTGGGAGCCCTTGGCTTCTGCTGCTGTCAATCACATCCAGTGAGCCATTGAGGGGAGCGGGGCAGAGGCACGCTCAATGTGTGAATGGACGATGTCCATTCACAGGCGCACGGCTCGGGAGTGAGTCTGCTATTGGGGGCACTTGACAGGGAGGAGGAGCCAAGACCCAAAAATAAGAGGATCCAGGCTGCTCTGTGCAAAACAATTGTACAGAGCAGGTAAGTAGAACATGTTTGTTTTTTAACCACTTCAGCTCCAGAAGATTCCCCCCTCCCCTTTATGACCAGGCCATATTTTGCAATACGGCACTGCGTTACTTCAACTAAAAATTGCGCAAACGTGCTACACTGTACCCAAGTAAAATGTATGTCCTTTTTTTCCACACAAATAGAGCTTTCTTTTGGTGGTATTTGATCGCCTCTGTGTTTTTAATTTTTTGCGCTATAAACAAAAACGACAATTTTGAAAAGCAAAAACAATATTTTTTACTTTCTGCTATAACACATTCCCAATAAAAAAAATGCAAAAATCTAATTTCTTCATCATTTCAGGCCAATATGTATTCTGCTTAATATTTTTGATAAAAAAATCCCAATAAGCATATATAGATTGCTTTGCGCAAAAGTTATAGCATCTGCAAACTATGGGATGGGAATTTTTATTTATTTATTCATCTACTAGTAATAGCATCGATCAGCGACTTATAGTGGGACTGCGATATTGCGAGGGACAAATTGGACACTAACTGACACTTTTGTGGGAACCATTGACACTAATACAGCGATCAGTGCTAAAAATATGCACTGTCACTGTCACTTTGGGTGTGCACCCAAAAAGCTCAAGCACACACTAACAATCACTCACAATGTTCATGTAGAAAGGGAAGGGGCAGGTAAATTACATGTTTAATGGCCCCTTCCCCCACTCATCCTAAAACATCCGAGCAGCAACAGCTGGCTGGAGAGGAGAGGAGAGGAGGGAAGCCAGAAGCGCTGTGGGGGGAAGGGGGGGCAGAGCAGTAGGGGGAATCTGTGCTGCACAGGGTGATTAGGGTGTGCCTGGGCACACCTGGCACACCCTGTGCGCACACCTATGCTATTACAAGAGAGCTGACCGCCAGCTCTAAAAAAAAACGGTACCAGGCACCTTCCCGGTATAACCACTGAAAGGACGAGAAGTGTATAAAGAGCCGCCCCTGCCCTTCTGCCTGGGGGAGGCGCTGCCCCCTTGAAAAATGCCGCCCAAGGCAAATGCCTTGTTTGCCTTGCGGTAGATATGCCCCTGCAGTGAAGCACAAAAGGAAATTGGTGGGTATTTTTCTGTTCTTTCATAGGTAATTTACACTTCTCGAATGCGTTCCATTTCAGTGACTCACAATTAAACACAGTGCATGTTAACGCACATGCGTTAGCAAAATGTGCTGCCAATGTAAAAATCCTTCTGGTTCAGTGGGGCTCTTTTTTGGTTTCTTTTGGCCCACTAGGCCAAAATATCTTGTCTGATTTTACTTCCTTCTATATGTGAAATATATTCTGCTACACCATATCTTTGCATATGAATAATGAAAATATAAGATGACTCAGAAAAACTCCCATTTAGTCACCCATGCAAATTGTTCAAATGTATGTAATGTAAGAAGAATAAGCTATTGCTTGTGCAGATAATGTCATATCTTTCTACAGGCTCACAGCACCACCTAGTGTTCTCTAAACGTAATAGACTGCAATAAGTGTAAGAAATAACAGAATGTAAATATCTCCACCTGACACTAATGTAGCCATATATATATAAACCTTTGCCACTGCTTGAAATACAGTACTACCTATTGGCTGTTATTACTGCCTAAACGCTTGTTTATCTCTGTAGCAAATGCTGCAGTGTGTTTAATGCTGTATTAAGTCCAAAACCAAAACTGTAATATATTGTAGGTAGCTTAGCATTCATTACATGTGATGGCTGCATTTGTTTTCTTTAGACCTTTTACCCTCTGCTTTCACCTGGTGATCTGGCCAGTAACATGAGGGGGTATTAGATGAGCTAGCAGATTTAGATACACTAACAAACTGAACTCAAACTCCAGCTAACACTGCAGTTACAGCAACATATTTTTCCTTAGGGATAAAGGTTTTACACAAATAAATAAAAGCTGATCTTGTAAGCACCCCTGCCACTGGCAAATAGTTTGTCTTAGCACTCTAGCTGCTACATTTGTATTACAGCTTGTTTTTTTTTGAAAAACAGACCTACTGGTTCGCTCACCAGGTGAAAAAGGAAAGAAAGCATTAAAAAGAAAACTTCAATATCGGACACTTTACCCCCTTCCTGCCCAGACCAGTTTTTAGATTTCAGCATTGGCACACTCTGAATGGCAATTACTCAGTCATGCAACACTGTGCCCAAATTAAATTTTTGTAATTTTTTTGAGATAGAGCTTTCTTTTGCTGGTATTTAATCACCACTGGGTTTATTATTTTTTGCTATAAAAACGAAAAAAGAAACCTTTTTGTTAGATTTTCTTCATAAATTTGGGCCAAAATGTACATTTCTTTGGCAAATATAACCTAAATCAATGTATATTATTTACTTTGTGTGAAAGTTAGAATCTACAAACTATGGTATATACAGTTGTGCTCAGAAGTTTACATACCCTGGCAGAATTTTTGATTTCTTGGCCATTTTTCATAGAATAAAAATAACACAAAAACATTTCTTTCACTCATGGTTAGTGTTTGGCTGAAGCCATTTATTATCAATCAATTGTGTTTACTCTTTTTAAATCATAATGACAACAGAAACTACCCAAATGACCCTGATCAAAACTTTACATACCCAGGTGATTTTGGCCTGATAATATGCACACAAGTTGATACAACAGGGGTTTAAATGGCTAATAAAGGTAACCATCCTCACCTGTGATCTGTTTGCTTGTAATTAGTGTGTGTGTATAAAAGGTCAATGAATTTCTGGACTCCTGACAAACCCTTGCATCTTTCATCCAGTGCTGCGCTGACGTTTCTGGATTGTGAGTTATGTGAAAAGCAAAAGAATTGTCAAAGGTTCTGTGGGTAAAGGTAGTTGAACTGTATAAAACAGGAAAGTAATATAAAAAGATATCTAAGGAATTGAGAATGTCAATCAGCAGTGTTCAAACTCAAATCAAGAAGTGGAAAATGAAGGAAAATTGTTCAGGATGCAAAGAAAACCCCACAAATAACTTCAGGTGAAATACAGGACTCTCTGAAAACATGTGGTGTGGCTGTTTCAAGATGCGCAATAAGGAGGCACTTGAAGAAAGATGGGCTGCATGGTTAAGTCGACAGAAGAAAGACATTACTACATAAATGCCACAAAGTATCCCTTTTACAATAGGTCAAACAGCACAGAGACAAGCCTCAAACCACTCGATTGGAGTGATGACACCAAAACTGAGCTTTTTGGCCACAACCATAAACCCTACATTTGGAGAGGAGTCAATAAGGCCTATGATGAAAGGTACACCATTCTTACTGTGAAACACGGAGGGGATCGCTGATGTTTTGGAGATGTGTGAGCTACAAAGGCACAGGAAATTTGGTCAAAATTGATGGCAAGATGAATACAGTATGTTATCAAAAAATACCGGAGGAACATTTGCATTCATCAGCCAGGAAGCTGCGCATGGGACGTACTTGGACATTCCAACATGACAATGATCCAAAACACAAGGCTAAGTCGACCTGTCATTGGCTACAGCAGAATAAAGTGAAGGTTCTGAAGTGGCCATCTCAGTCTCCTGACCTCAATATCATTGGGTCACTCTGGGGAGATCTCAAATGAGCAGTTCATGCAAGACAGCCCAAGAATTTCCAGGAACTGGAGGCTTTTTGCCAAGAGGAATGGGCAGGGTATGTAAGCTTATGAGCACAACTGTATTTGAAAATTGATCAGTCCTGATGTAGTGACGGCCTATCTCATTTCTTGAGGTCATAAAATGCCAGGACAGTACAAAAACCCCCAAATGAGCCCTTTATGGAAAGTAGACAGTCCAAGGTATTTAGTAAGCGGCATGGGCTTTCAAGTAGCCTAAATTATGCATAAATCATGCATCTAATTTCCTGACTACATATAACACCTCTTGAGACCCTGAAGTGCCAGGACAGGAGAAAGAAACGCCCACAAAATGACCACATTTTGAAAACCAGACACATTCTATAAGAGGCATAGATCAGAAAATCTTCACAGAAGAAAGCAGTGCTTGAACATAAATATAATCACTAAACCAATAAATGGAATACACATAATGTCAGAATGTATCAAACAGTCCACTTAAAGAGTCCCACACTAGAGTGATGTGTGAACTTCCATGCAAAAGTGGTAAGTAATTAATCATCAGCTGTTGCATGCGGACGACACCCTCTCCTTGCAGTATCCACCACCATCCACCTCGTGTTGGTTAAGTGTGCTCGGACCCCCCCAAAAAATGGATTCTTACCAAATAAACATGCTGGACACTCTCATGCTCAGCTTGTGCGTCTTTTGTGCTTTCAAAAGCACTGAACCATTCAGATGCTAGTCCCCAGCCACGGCTCCTCAAACAGTAAATGAGTAAAACAAAACATACCCCTGTTGTGGGGACGCTTACCAGATAAAAGACTCAAATTAGCATAAGGAAGTAGTGTATGCGGACGCCATCCATCCCAGGGCTATTGCAGACCTCCAGAGGCATGTGACCCTCCGCGTCTCCCCCTCTCTGTCCCGCAGTGAGGAACGAGTACTCGCAGGAGCTTCACCGCCTACTTCCTCACCCCAGCCCTCCTAGCCAATCACAACGCGTTTCGTCACGCTATGGATTTCAACAGGTGATTTGCTAGACGGCAATGACGCATTATTTAAATAACCCGCCTCCCATGCAAATGAATGCTGCTCCGACCCGCCTACTCAGATGGTTACTGGCTAGTCTAAGGAGGAGGTGGCGTCTGCAGTTAAAAACTTATATTAACATCACCCAAAAAAAAGACATTATTTATTACTTCTAAACAAGTGTGATTAATCATAATAGTCCGCACCCCTAGGGACTCCAAACTTGTTATATATATGAACATGATAAGATTCTTGATGTAACATCAAGCTTACGATCTACAGACAATTTCAAACCATAGCATCACTATGATATGCATAGATGTCACGTATCCTGATTGGAGGGGATCCAATCGCGTTCGAGATTTATCACAAAGGGAGACAGTGGATATATCTCATGCGGAGTTTACATCCACAAGGAATGAACATTGAATTGGACATCAATGCATTCATTAGTGATTTTTGATGTCCATATTCGTTGCTGGTCTCCAGTTCCCCTCCTATCTTCATTCTTTCTGCTGAAACTATTTGCATATTTAGCATAGGAACTCATACATTTGAATACATCCATTTGAAACCGAGGGTGGTTGGGTACTCACCCCAAGTGGGATATTACCCCAGCACGATGGGTTTAGAGTAGGTATGAGACTGGGTTCAGCCCCAATAATTAGGAGATTCAAATAATCACACTCTGTGGGAATTTGTGCCAGAAATATTAATATGGAATCTCCCTATCTTTCTTACTTTTTCATAAATAAGGTAACAGATTACTATATAACCTATATGTATTTATCCATGCATGAGGATTTGGAACAGTGGTTACTCTAAAAGGGATTGGAAGTTGTCGTTTGCTTCCTCTCTCCCTTGCATTTATATTTAATCCTTATTCTGTTTTATGTATTTTTATATACTTTTACATACATGATTTTCTTACTAGTTATGGGCAATTAAGTGTCTGGTGCGGATTGGGTCCTGTCATGGAGGCTGTGTTCAGACGATAGGTACTGCACTTAATCAACACATTAAAATGGGATAAAGATGACATCTTTTATATTATGTTTTGTATGTCAACCTCCTCGATTACATTGCTAACATATGTTGTAATTATTATTCTTATATTTGTTTTGTACTTACCCTTCCAATAAAACTTTTTGTAAACAAAAAAAAAATGGGATAAAGATGTTTATGTTCACTTATTTTGTGATTTGAGAGAGAGAACGGTGGAAAGATACTACTTTGCATAGTGATGCTATGGTTTGAAATTGTCTGTAGATCGTAAGCTTGATGTTACATCAAGAATCTTATCATGTTCATATATATAAAAAGTTTGGAGTCCCTAGGAGTGCGGACTATTATGATTAATCACACTTGTAATAAATAATGTCTTTTTTTTGGGTGATGTTAATATAAGTTTTTAACTGCAGACGCCACCTCCTCCTTAGACTAGCCAGTAACCATCTGAGTAGGCGGGTCGGAGCAGCATTCATTTGCATGGGAGGCGGGCTATTTAAATAATGCTGTCATTACCGTCTAGCAAATCACCTGTTGAAGTCCATAGCATGACGAAACGCGTTGTGATTGGCTAGGACGGCTGGGATGAGGAAGTAGGCGGTGAAGCTACTGCGAGTACTCGTTCCTCACTGCGGGACGGAGAGGGAGAGACGCGGAGGGTCACACTCCTCTGGAGGTCTGCAACAGCCCTGGGATGGATGGCGTCCGCATACACTACTTCCTTATGCTCATTTGAGTCTTTTATCTGGTAAGCGTCCCCACAACAGGGGTATGTTTTGTTTTACTCTTTTTCAATAAATAGTTGTTAAAACGACATTACACTATGTGGCGACTTTCTGTTTTCATATGATCCCTCTGCTGGAGTCTCATTTACTGTTTGAGGAGCCGTGGCTGGGGACTAGCATCTGAATGGTTCAGTGCTTTTGAAAGCACAAAAGACGCACAAGCTGAGCATGAGAGTGTCCAGCATGTTTATTTGGTAAGAATCCATTTTTTGGGGTGGTCCGAGCACACTTAACCAACACGAGGTGGATGGTGGTGGATACTGCAAGGAGAGGGTGTCGTCATCACTCTAGTGTGGGACTCTTTAAGTGGACTGTTTGATACATTCTGACATTATGTGTATTCCATTTATTGGTTTAGTGATTATATTTATGTTCAAGCGCTGCTTTCTTCTGTGAAGATTTTCTGATCTATGACATTTTTCCATTTTAAGTAGCAGCTACTTCCATTGATATAGCATATTGGCGCAGGTTAAGGTTTGTAGTTCAGTTAGTAAGGGCGTCTACTTCAGACCTTTGTGTATTCACTATAAGAGGCATAGTGTGTCTTTTGAAGATCATTTTTCTGCCAATTTTTTTTTGAAAATTTAGAAAGAAAATGAATATATATTTTTTTCACCAAAAGTTCTCAATTTAATAAGATATTTTTCACACACATCATGGCATACTTCTAATTACAACCCAAAAGACATTCTGCTTCTCTTCTTCAGTATGGCGATACCACATGTGTGACTTTTTGAACTGATTATATGCCAGACATTGTATCTTCTGTATCACACACCAACCAATTATGTCAAAACCAATGTACTGTAATGGTCACCTCCGTGCAAGTAGTCAGGGAATATAGCTTGGTGTAGCGTCTCCTATAGCACTCCCAGTTCCTATAAGCCAAGGAAGCCTATCCTATTGGCACGTGGCTGCCCCAAGGAATGCCATGTTCTCTGGTCTTTTGTCTCGCAGGAATCTAGTCAGCAGGATAGGCAGATAGATCTTTTCAGGCCACCGGCAGAGACTTGGTTAGCAAACAGGCAAAGGATTGGTTAAGCCTATTATCAGAAACATGGTCAACACTGCAGTGTTGTGGTGGTGATCAGGGACAATATGACTGGTGTGGCTTTGATTAGGGATATTGTGAATGCACGGCAGTGATTGGGGTTACTGACTGGCAGCAGTGATCTGGTGACATTGCACTGCTTTGGCAGTGACCAGAGATGAGGGCTGGCAGCATGGACATACAGTGATATCAGAACAGCCAGCCATTGTACATAATCACTGCGGTACAATGTTACTATAGTGACACTGCAATTGCTCTGGTGACAGTATGTAAATAGTTAATTTTTTTTTACATATTGTCACCAGAGCAGTGTCATGTCACCATAGTGACACTGTACTACTCTGAGGGGGGGTTTTCAGGTTTATGTTTTTTTTCCAACATTACGATTATTACAGTGGTGATAACTGTATAAGCAACACTGTTCAAAGGCTTCATTCATGAAACCTTTGTTTACTACTGTGATTCTATGTTTGGTCACAGGTATCACATGCTACAGGACCAATGTGACTGGCCCTGGTACCATGTGATCACGGTGACCAATCACAGAGATCTCACAGTAGTGAGCAATTGCATCATGAATGGGAGCCTTGTTTACTACTGTAACTGATTTCTGTGATTGGTCACAGCAATCACATGGTAACAGGGCTGCTTACAGTGGCCAAGTACAACAATTGGTAATCTGCCTTGTCCGGTAGACCCAGCAATCACAGATCACACAGCTGCGCTCCCCGGGTTACATGGGTAATATATTCTCACCTTAAGAATGCATTAACATGCCTAAACGCATCTAGCATTGCGTGCGTTCAGTGTTTTTCCATCCAAACACTCCTCTCAACAGAGTCAACACACAAGTGATGGGGTTTTTAGGCTAACACATAGGGGCATTTAGAGGCAGAAAAAGTAATGTCAAATGCCTGTAAAAGTGATGTTTTTGATGGCCTGTATGCATGAAGCCTTAAAATGGCACAACACATGTTCTCTCCCCTACCAGTGAAAGCAAGAAGATACTTTTGGATTTTGATTCAACTGGCATGTGCTAATTGTACTTTAAAGTGTGTATTTTGTCAAGCATCTAAGCTTGGTCAGTAGCTTTTTTATAAAAAATGACAAGCTTCTATATACACTTTATTAGGTACACGTTGCTAGTACCGGGTTGGACCCCCTTTTGCTTTCATTCTTCATGGAATAGATTCAACAAGATGCTGGAAACATTCCTCAGAGATTTTGGTCCATATTGATATGATTGCATCACGCATTTGCTGCATATTTGTCGGCTGCACATACATGATGTGAATCTTCCGTTCCACCACATCCCAAAGTTGCTCTATTGGACTGAGATCTGGTGACCGTGGAGGCCATTGGAGTACAGGGACCTCATTGTCATGTTCAAGAAACCAGTGGTGAGATGGTTTGAGCTTTGTGACCTGGTGCATTATCCTGCTGGAAGGAGTCATCAGAAGATGGGTACACTGTAGTCATAAAGGGATGGACATGGTCAGCAACAATACTCAGGTAGGCCGTGGCATTTAAACAATGATCAGTTGGTACTAAGGGGCCCAAAGTGCACTAAGAAAATATTCCCCACACCATTACACCACCAGTCTGAACTTTTGATACAAGGCAGGATGGATCCATGCTTTCATGTTGTTAATGCCAATTTCTGACCCTACCATCTGAATGTCGCAGCTGAAATCGAGACTCATCAGAAAAGTTTTTGCAATCTTCTATTGTCCAATTTTGGTGAGCCTGTGCGAATTGTAGCCTCAGGAGTGGCACCCAGTGCGGTCTTCTGCTGCTGTAGCCCATCTGCTTCAAGGTTCAATGTGTTATGCATTTACAGTTGGTATTCTGTTTACCTTGGTTCTAACAAGTGGTTATTTGAGTTACTGTTGCCTTTCTATCATCTGGAGCCAGTCTGCCCATTCTCCTCTGACCCCAACAAGGCATTTTCCTCCACACAACTGCCGCTCACAGGATATTTTCTCTTTTTCTCACCATTCTCTGTAAACCCTAGAGATGGTTGTTCGTGAAAATCCCAGTAGATCAGCAGTTTTTAAAATATGTAGGAGATAAAGAAGTGGTGATACATATAGACAAAAAATGACTGCCACGTCCAAATATACAATAGAAACGTTTTAAAATACTCAGACCAGCCCGTCTGGCACCACAACCACACCACGTTCAAAGTCACTTAAATCTCCTCATTCTGATGCTCAGTTTGAACTTCAGCAAGTCATCTTCACCATGTCTAGATGCCTAAATGCATTGAGTTGCTGCCATGTGATTGGCTGATTAGTAATTTGTGTTACCAAGCAATTGAACAGGTATACCTAATAAAGTTGTCATTTAATGTATGTCTTCTTTCTACTTCTATCCCCTGCAATGCTCTAATAACCATTTTATTTCTTAAAGTGCCCCCCTCCCCCCAACAACAAAATAGCAATAGTATATAATACATAAACAAGTACAATCTTTTTTTAAATCCAACCTCTTTTATCAATATTAAAGGTTATAACAAAGAAAATGTCACAAATGGCATAGTAAACAAAGATATACATTCTTGTACAGTTGTGTATAACAAAAGAAAAAACGAGACAAAGAAAGACCGTACCAATTTAACATAAGTACATAATCTCACATAACTTCAAAGGGAATCCTCTGAACAGGAGGATGAAGACAGTGATAAACAATGTCTAATATCCCAGGGATTACCTGATAGACATTAATAGTTTGACCAGTTCCAAAACATTTTTGGAACAGGTGGGCTCCAACATAAGACAAAGTGCCAACTAGAGCCAACAATCAGCACTCACATCTGCAGTAGCCTATCGAATACTAGTTGAGCGGCTAAGCTTGGTGTATCCAACCATCCTTGCCTAATTAAGTGAAATTTACGTAACGCTTTTCAATGACGATAAGCAAGTTGCTCACACAAGAATAAGGCGTTTACATCAATCTACGACCCAGGATTAAAAGAGAGTTATGATTACATATGTACAGTACCTGGTTGATATAGTTCAGAGTCTAAAGCACCCAATAGGCAGATTAGGGGTTCAGCAGGTAAGGTAACTTGGGCTACTAATGAAACAGTTTGTACTACCTGGATCCAGTAACGTTTAAGCTTCGGACAAATCCAAATCAAATGTATGAAATCACCTCTGTGAGAATGGCATTTAGAGCACATGGGTGAATCGCTCTTACTCCAGTCAAATAGCTTAGTTGACATTCTATAGGCCCGATGCAAAATAAAAAGTTGTGAAAGTTTATGGGAAGCGGACAGAGAAACAGGGGCCGATTCCCAATATCCTCTGACCGTGAGGTTCTACATTTAAATGTGGCGGAATCCTGTATAGAGGAAAGCAGCCAGTGATAAATACAGGAGATCATCCCCTTCTTCTCCAATGCAGACACCACTTCAGTAATTAAGATCGATTCTGATTTATGCAATTCTCGAGTGCAAAGTTGAGTCTGAATGACATGCCGAAGTTGCAAATATTGGTAAAATTTCTTATGAGACTGTGAATATTCAGATTGTAACTGATCATAAGATTTAAATACATTACCCTCAAATACCTGATCTGCATATAATATGCTCTTGCTCTGCCACATAGAGAATCCCTGAAGCATAGCTATGTCTGGGTATCCTGGATTATGCCACAAGGAAGCGAAGCTAAGAAAGCCTGTTGTATGTAATAAAGATTTCAAGTCCCGTCAGACCATAAGTAGGAGATGAGGGTGGGAGGGCAGGTAGGCCAATCTCTAGATGTGAGATTGCAGGCAATGTAGGCACAGGGTTAGTAATCAGGCTAGTTATAGGGTCTTTATGATCTAAATGTCCCCAACCAGATAATTGTTGAAATTGGGCGGCAAGAATGTACATTTTAGAGTGTGGGACAGCTAGCTCTCCCATGTCTTTAGCATATTGCAGCGTAGCGAGTTTGATTCTGGATTGCTGCCTTCTCCAGATAAGGTTTCTGAACTGGGTGTCAATATGTAGGAACCACTTCTGGGAAATCTACCAAGGGGAATTATGAAATCTATAGAGAAGCTGGGGTGCCTAGATCATCTTGATTAAGTTAATTCTGCCGACAACAGACAAAGGCAGTTTACACCAACTGCAAAATTTTAAACGCTGTCTATCCAGCAGCGGGGCCAGATTCAAGATTAGGTATTGATTTGGATTAGGGAATATCAACAAGTAGACTTACCCATGTTTACACTGCCTTTCCTTCTTGTCGATCCCCTTTCAGGCTGCCTCTGTGCAGCCGGGGTCCTTACCCTGCTCCCACACCGCCAATATGAAAATGTATGTCACCCAACACATGGCGGCATGCATTCATTGTACCATTTATGAGAGTTGCTTTTTAAAAGCTTCTTTAACCTGTGAGTACATTTTTAGACATATGTACTGTAATGATGAATTTAATTTCATCTGTAATTGCTTTCCCATGTGTTATATGGTGTGGTGGTGTGTATTGATCATGTAACATCTGACAATAATGTTTCCAAAAGTGGGCCTGTCACTTGCCACCAGTTATTTCTTTGTCTTTATTTCTATGCAAGTGTACATGTTTGTAGTTATGTATGCAGGTATAGCCAAAGTATATGTACACACGTGGCTATATGATATCAATGAGTCTTAGACTTAGAATTATATCAGTCAATTTTGTCCCCTGCACATTGCTCACAGGGGATTACTCGCTCGACGCTCACCATTCACAGAATGTCTTCTATTTTTTTTTTATATATAAAAAAAAAATAGGAATAAGAGTATATAACACTGCGCATCCACCGAAAAGAAAAAGCAGCTAACGCCACAATTTCAACCAAATTTGTGAATACAGACAGTAAAATAAAATATAATGTGCAGCGCTCAAAAGTGAAAAATTATTAAAAAAATTATTCAAAAAAGTCATTGAAATAGTGCAAGAGAAGAAACAAAGCCTTCAAAAAAATAATATAAAGTTATATTTGTGTGAATCCATAAACAGTTCATCAGAAGACCAACATAAGAAGAGAAGTGCAAGTAGAAATACACGGTGAATGCTGTTTCGTGATGTTCCACCAATTTAAAGTGCATCCGCCACCTTATAGATAAAATACTCTTACCAGAAATTAACTGGTAAACCGCATAGATGAATGGCTGATATGGAGATGTTATTCCCGGAGACAAACCAACACTCTTCAAGTGTGGGCGACCCTCGCCAATCCAGATGGTGAATCAATGCTCCATGGAAAAACCATTAAAAACTCAGTTCATGAAAATAAAAGAAGGGGGACACAAATAGTGTGATACCGTATATAAAAGGTCAACTGAAGTCTATTAAGACGAAACGTGTCGGGTACTGTGAGCCCTCATCTTTTTCCATCACGACATGCTATTGCCTGGAATTCCTTGCTGCTTATGATTTTATTGTCACACGTGAGTGTAATACTGTTTTACTTAGATTAAACCTTTTATATACGGTATCACATTATTTGTGGCCCCCTTCTTTTATTTTCATGAACTGAGTTTTTAATGGTTTTTCCATGGAGCATTGATTCACCATCTGGATTGGCGAGGGTCGCCCACACTTGAAGAGTGTTGGTTTGTCTCCAGGAATAACATCTCCATACCAGCCCTTCATCTATGCGGTTTACCAGTTAACTTCTGGTAAGAGTATTTTATCTATAAGGTGGCGGATGCACTTTAAATTGGTGGAACATCACGAAACAGCATTCACCGTGTATTTCTACTTGCACTTCTCTTCTTATGTTGGTCTTCTGATGAACTGTTTATGGATTCACACAAATATAACTATGTTTTTTTGAAGGCTTTGTTCCTTCTCTTGCACTATTTCAGGGACTTTTTTGAATAATTTTTTTGAATAATTTTTCACTTTTGAGCGCTGCACATTATATTTTATTTTATATAAAAAAAATCACTTTCTTTGAGCGGATGAGTTGAAAAGAAGAGAGAGGAACTTCACAATCGCCACCTCGTCTGAACAGAGAACGCCTTGTATTTACTGAAAAATTATACAAAAAAAAAAAAAAACAAAATCTGTGAATGGTGATAGGCTGAGCAAGTCTGCGTTCAGGGGGCAGAGGGGATGCTGTTCTGCACAGGAAAGTTACAACTATCACTGTTCACTGACTACTACAGTTATTTTCAGCAGCCCATCAGTATGAGATATGCAAACTTACTTTGCTCCAAGCTTGACCAATGTAATTACAGCTGTGCTCATAAGTTTACATACCCTGGCAGAATTTATGATTTTTTGGCCATTTTTCAGAGAATATGAATGAGAACACAAAAACATTTCTTTCACTCATGGTTAGTGTTTGGCTGAGGCCATTTATTATCAATCAACAGTGTTTACTCTTTTTAATCATAATGACAACAGAAACTACCTAAATGACCCTGATCAAAAGTTTACACACCCCAGTTCTTAATACTTTAACATCAATGATAGCTTGAAGTCTTTTGTGGTATTTGTAGATGAGGCTCTTTATCTTCTCAGATGGTAAAGCTGTCCATTCCTCTTGGCAAAAAGCCTCCAGTTCCTGGAAATTCTTGGGCTGTCTTGCATGAACTGCACATTTGAGATCTCCCCAGAGTGGCTCGATGATATTGAGGTCAGGAGACTGAGATGGCCACTCCAGGACCTTCACTGTATTCTGCTGTAGCCAATGACAGGTCGCCTTTGCCTTGTGTTTTGGATCATTGTCATGTTGGAATGTCCAAGTACGTCTCATGCACAGCTTCCTGGCTGATGAATTTAAATGCTCCTCCAGAATTTTTTGATAACATACTGCATACTGCATTCATCTTGCCATCAATTCTGACCAAATTTCCTGTGCCTTAGTAGCTGACACATCCCCAAAACCTCAGCGATCCACTTCCATGTTTCACAGCCCTTGTTGACTCCTCTCCAAATGTAGAGTTTATGGGTGTTGGCCAAAAAGCTCAATTTTGGTCTCATCACTCTAAATGACTTTGTGCCAGAAGGTTTGAGGCCTCTCTCTGTGCTGTTTGCTATATAGTAAGTGGGATACTTTGTTGCATTTGCATAGTAATGGCTTTCTTTTGGCGACTCGACCATGCAGCCCATCTTTCTGCAAGTGCCATCTTATTGTGCAGCTTGAAACAGCCACACCACATGTTTTCAGAGTCCTGAATTTATTTGTGGGTTTTTCTTTGGATCCCGAACAATTTTCCTGGCAGTTGTGGCTAAAATTTTAGTTGGTCTACCTGACCGTGGTTTGGTTTCAACAGAACCCCTCATTTTCCACTTCTTGATTAGAGTTTGAACACTGCTGATTGGCATTCTCAATTCCTTGGATATCTTGTTATATCCCTTTCCTGTTTTATACAGTTCAACTACCTTTTCCCGCAAATCCTCTGACAATTCTTTTGCTTTCGCCATGACTCAGAATCCAGAAACGCCAGTGCAGCACTGGATGAAAGATGCAAGGGCCTGTCAAGAGTACAGAAACTCATGGACCTTTTATACACACACACTAATTACAAGCAAACAGATCACAGGTGAGGATGGTTACCTTTAATAGCCATTCAAACCCCCATTGTATCAACTTGTGTGCATGTTATCAGGCCAAAATTACCAGGGTATGTAAACTTTTGATTAGGGTAATTTGGGTAGATTCTGTTGTCATTATGATTTAAAAAGAGTAAACACAGTCGATTAATAATAAATGGCTTCAACAAACACTAAGCATGAGTGAAAGAATTTTTTTTGTGTTCTCATTCATATTCTCTGAAAAATGGGCAAGAAATCATAAATTCTGCCAGGGTATGTAAACTTATAAGCACAACTGTATGCTATAAAAATCATCCCTGGAGTCCAGCTTTAATTGTTCTCTGCTATTTATAAGCGACTTTGAAATCTTAGACCCACTGGCCAAAGAAACAGTATAAAAGTTTGTTTTGTCATAATGGTGCAAATGCTTGACACAAAGATATGCTAGATGTCACTACTATATACAACTATTCCAATATTCATTATAGTTTTTCTTTATCTGCACAGCGAGTAGAGAAAACAGTGGAGTACTTGTACTCTGAAGTGAACTCTGTTTTGGATGCAATTTCCGGATCTTCCTGGGCCCTATCAGTCGCTCCTAGTGGTCCTCTCTTGGATATATTTGAGGAAGGTTAGTGGATGAAAAATAATTGCAATCTGTGTCGCTTAAAGAACCACTTATTGTAACATCAACACACAATTTGGTGCTGGACATGGTAAAAACATTCTGGTAAATTTATTTTTTAACATTTACTGTTTTTTAACGTTTGTAGCTTTAAAGTTTTTTTTGTTTCAAGATTCATTTATTACATAGAGATCAAGCTGCAATAAAAGGGCCAGAGTTTAAAGTGTATGTCATGGCAAATTAAAAAAACAAAAACCCTACGCAGTATATCTCTGAAATACATACACACCCCCCATGTTTCATAAAGAAGCTGCAAAATCAGAAAAATACCCAATTCATCTGCCAGAAATGCATTCGGCTGACAACAGACAATGTTTTATGAATTGGGTGTTGTCAACCCTCCCAGTATTTTTTTGCTTAACTATTTAGACTCACCCACTCTCCCATATGCAAAATATAAAGGCAAATAATTTCTCAGTAAAAGAAGATTCATTGTTAGGGCTTACAAACACTTTATAGATGGGCCCAGTGACTTTTTCCTAGGACTACAGTTTGTATGGAATAGTCAATTTTGCCAATCTCACATAATCTTAAAGAACAACTCCACCTACAACATGATCTGATTAGTAGGGTGTAGGGTAGGATTCAAATCCTGATGGACTTTACTGCTGTTGTGCCCCCTTCCCTGGGCATAGCTGAAAGTGGCCCATGAATTTCCCATATGGTCACAAGTAGGACTCATGATACCCTGTATCTTCCGGCAGAATCTTCATACGACCTTGGAGAAATCTGTTGTGGGTTGAGATGGCTTTTTCAGGCAGGAAAAAAACTCAATGCCAGTATGTCCAGGAGCAGCAGAGTTTGGGCAGGAAAAACACTTGATGCTAATAAAAGAGCCCAAACGCTAGCGCTTGAGCGTTAATTCATTTCAATGGCCAGAATAAATTAATTCATTTAATTTGTCAGAATAAATAACGCCCAAGAGTTTGACGCCTCTAAAAACTTGGAACACAGACACTTTTACAAGCTTCAGGCATTTTTTTCAGCAAAAACACTGCTGGCTTCTAGGAGAGTTAAATAAATGTCCTGTGTGTATGAGGCCTTAAACCCCATCTTAAAACCAAGGCTGTTAAAAAAAATAAAAATAAAATATAGGCAGCCTTATGAATGATTTCTCTCTAAAGTTATTGTCCACATGAAGGCACTTTTGACATTTCACAGACAGTAAAATTATGTCTCAAAGTCAGAGGACTCAACCTCTATCTCGTTTAAATTTAATAACAAGCGGTGTCCATTATTTTAAAAGAAATTCCTGCAGCACCGGTTAATTAATTACCTGCTTAAAATGTTCAGTCCGTAAAGTCTAAGTTCACTTTTTTTTTTAAATTCCAGCTCAGCTATGTACGAATATAGCATTAATGCACTTATTTTGTAAAAATTTAACAGCTTTCCATTAATTCTACACCAGCTTACCCAACTCTTTTCATAGCTGTTTAAAACACACTGCTCGATTACTTTTGCCCAACTTCCTGGTCAGACTTTAGGTCATTACACAGGAAGGAGTTGACCAGCTGATCTCATTAGCAAACACCCTGCATCATCTACCCTCAGCTGGTCAACTTCCTGTGCCATGACTTAAAGCATGGGTGCCCAACCGCTGGCATCCTCTGATGTGGCCCATGCCTCCTGGTCTGGGATGGCAGGTCGGTAAGCCCAGATTCCCGACCTGCCATCCCCGAGCATCAGCGTGAAGATCTGAGCCAGCGGGAGCAGAGCCAATGCTTCCTGTAAAGCGACGGCTTCTGTCACAGGCGGAGTGATACCAAATGTAGTCAGCCTGTGACGAGAGCGATATAGGAAGCATCAGCTCTGGTCTCTACTGCAGCTGCATGCTTCCTCAGCACCGCTCTTGTCACACTGATGGCGGGTACGGGGGATCAAGAACCAGTCAGCAGTACCCAGAAGTACCAGCTACCAGTACCAGCCAGCATTACCCACCAGTACCCAGGAGTACCAGCCAGCAGTATCCACCAGTACCAGCCAGCAGGACCCACCCTGTAGAACAGCCAGCAGCAGCCACCAGCCTGGGAGACAGCAGCAGCCAGTGATACCTTTAGGAATCCTAAGGAAGAAGTGAAGATAGAGGTCAGCTGAGGTGCAGGTAAACTGCAATGCATCAGTGTGAAAGCAGCCCTAGGCCCCTTTCACACGATAAGTCAGATCGGGTCCGTCTGTCTGTTTTTCAGGTGGACCCAAATCGGACTCTCCATTCACCTCTATAGAGCGACAGATTAAACTGACCTGCGTCCTTTTACACCTGCCTATCCCCAATCCAATCAACTTTAAAAAAAAAAAGAAGGGGATCTGTCCCCTTCTGTCTGGGCGGATCGGAGGGTCCATACAGTAGAGCGGGCTGTGTCCCTGTCTGCTCTGCATATGCAGAGTGTACATAGACCTGTCATCTGCCCGCTACACTCATTGTGGCCCACAACCGGCTGCCAAGTCGCTAAAATGGCCCTCACTCTTTAAAAAGTTTCGGCACCCATGCCTTCAAGTCTGACCAGGAAGTGAGGCAGAAGTAATCAAGCAGCATGTTTAAACAGCTATGAATTAGTAGAATTAGAAGTGTAGAATTAATGGAAATCGGTTTTATTTTTGCAAATTAAGTACATTCATGCTATATTGGTACATAGCGGAGTTGGAATTTAGAAAAAAAAAAAAAGAAGGTGAACTTAGCCTTTAAAGGTAATAGAAAAAAAACAACCTGTTAACCATCAAGCAATTTGTTAATTGAACCAACCTGGACCCGTTTTGTGCCACAAAATGTGACTGGGTTGCTGAGCAGAGCCTACAATCATGAACAATTTTGAGGCTAGTTTACTAAAGTTGAGAACGTTAACAAATCTATTATGTGAAAATGCACTTTTCTTTTTACATGACTGGATAGTTACCGGTTTACTTATTTTATCTGCACGATTGGATAATTGAACCTTCACACAATTTTGTGTGGACATTCTCCACTTCCTACACAGCGCACACCATACATAGCATAACCCATGCCTGCTGGTATGAATGGGCCCCAACCACATTCATTAGACATTTTTGATTCAAAGCAACTATATCTTGCAGATATTACAACCAAACTCACATATGATTTGAAGCCTATCATTCTGTTCATTTCTTCTAAAGCAGTTCAGGCTTTACTTGCAGGGTTACCTCTGATTAAATATAGACCCGGGAGTATTGCATGGTGCTGTGGTAGGCCTTTTGGTTTATAGTATCAGTTATTCTGTATAAGTCACAGACTCTGGACCCAGCAACAAAGCCCCAGACTCCTCCATGTCTGCCAGTTGAAGTCCTACACTGAAAAAACATCCTGTCACCTATCTGACAGTGTAAATGTGAAGTCCAGTTGATCACATATGATTTTTATAGATTCATTGGATCCTGGCCAAACTTGATTACTTCAACCACTGTTATAGCTGAGGTTTAGCTAAAATATATTTATTTTCTTTTTTGGGTACAGCTTTAGTTAAATTACCTCCTCTAATGAGGTGTGTGCCACTTCCAGTAGAAATGTTCCCGAACCGATGCAGGTCAGCTTCACAGCACTAGAGTCCTAGCCCTGCATGTGTTAACGAACTTGGATTTACCATTGAAGACGACCCAATGGATACCCTCCCATTCTTGTCCTCTCCAACATTTACAACACTCCTTGTATTATTTTTGCAGAATGCAATATGTTCTGTGAAATGAACAGAATGAGGGTGCGTTACCCTATGCACCTAAGCAAATGGTATAAAATCGAATCTTTATTAGGACTTTTAGATAAAATGTATATAGGACTGTGTGTATTCATTCATTTTAAGGGAGGATTTAAGTTTTATTGAGATATGAGGATATACAGTGAATATCCTCTTATATCTCAACAAAACTCAAATCCTCCCTTAAAGTGAATGAATATACAGCTCTGCTCCTTGCACAACTTATGTGCAGCACAGTGATATTGTGTCTGCTACTTTTACTGGTTAGTATCCGGGTTTGCAAAGACACTTTGTGGACATAAAGTGGCCCTACATCCTTTGTGACTACTGAGAAACACTTTTTTGTGCCTGGAGTTCAGCTATAAACCGCTTGATACTGTTCTATGAGACACCTACCAAACAAGCTTTTGTCATTCAGAAATTTGTCTTCGGATTCTGTTCTGGCTTTTGGTCCATCAGTCCTGTTCGGAGGTCTCTCTAGTTTCCAAGTGCCTGCTTATAGTGTAGGACTGACTTACTGACATTTAGATTTCTTTGTAATTTATCAAAAATAGATCTTTAAAGTGGTTCTAAAGGCAGAAGTTTTTATTTGTTTTTTACCTTAAAGCAGATGTAAACCCACCACTCACCCAGTATAAACGAATGGCACGGTATTAATGTATATATGCAAGCCTCCTGCATGTATCCCTACCTTGCAAAGCTCACCCTTTTCAGCTGTAGCAGTGCCACAAATCTCTGGAACCAGTGGGTGTCTCTCTTTGCTGAAGCTCGGCGGGTGGAGTTGTGATGTCACAAGACTTCCCATCCAGCTCTATACTGAGAGCTGGAGGAAATGGTAGGGGGGGGGGGGGGGGAGAAGAGTGTGAGGCTCTTTTTGCTCGGTGCAGGATAGAAGAATAATGTCAGTCACACTGCACAGGATGAAACATCTCCTATTTCTCCCTGTCCATTTTTTCCTATTGAAAGAAGATAAGGGTATTGCTCAGAGTTGGATTAACTCTTCATGGCAAAACTGGGCACAGTTGACATTCTATCCTCTCCTGTACAAGGTAGAAGTGTCAGTAAATTTTTTTACATCCACTTTAATATATTCTCTGCTTTAAGGTAAAAAACCTTCAGTATACAGCTCCCCCTCAATACTTACCTGAGCTTGATCCAGAGATGTGCACAAGAGCAGTGGCTCTTTCAGCGGGTGCGAGGCAGAGTCAGACTCTGTGTCAATGGATACACAGAGCCAACTCAGAAGTGAGCAAGCATACATGAATGCCCCCACAGCAAGCGGTGTGCTCTGGGGGCACGTGGTGGGGGAACTGGGGCTAGGAACGCCGGAGAAGGACCCGAGAAGGATCACGGCTGCTCTGTGCAAAAACAATGCACAGAGCAGGTGAGCAGAACATGTTCTGATTTTTAAAAAAATCAAAACGTGCCTTTAGACTCACTTTAAGGGTCATACCTCCTGAAGTTTACATATTTTCCTACTGTAAATTTGTTCTTTAACCTGTGATAGTTTTACTGCTTTACCATTTCAGGTAACAAAAAAATGGTTTTCTAAATTTTTTTTTTTTTTTTTTTACAGGAGGTAGATAAGGTTTATACTGTTTGTGTATATAAATGATCTTCTATGCTGCTAGAGGTTAAAGGCTAACTCCACTTTATCCCCAGTTCACGTCAGTGCCTCACACAGAATTGCATGACAGGGAAATCACATTGACGCCAATCCTAATCAATGCGACTCCCTCTAGTGTGATTTTAGCCCCCTAGACTTATGTTAATTCAAAGTTGCAGCAGGATTATATAAGCGATTCCTATGCAACTTTGATGAACTCAGTGTTTTTTTTTTGTTTTTTTTTTAAACCCTCACCTTTCCTCCCAGGCCATCCTTGCTGTTCCCGTACACTTTTTTTGGTGTTTTTCACACTAAATGCATGTTGCGCATAGGGCAGCCTATTTACTTGAATGAACTGCCATCATGACAAACGCCCCAAAGTAGCTCAAGTACCTTTTCGGTTGTGGAGTATTTTTTTCAGTGCGCAGCAAAACGCACGTCTGCCAACTGTGATTAGGTTGTCAAACAATTAGACTGCATTCACATCTGTGCGTTTCCATATACACGGTAACCCCCACAGAAAACGTGCACTCTCAAATTGCATTGCTTTACTGTGAACAGAGCCTTATTGTCCCTTTAAATAGTTTGTTTGGGCTGAGCTGACCCAAACAAATGATTTACTGCACTAACAGGTGTACTTCCTGGGACACACTGTGTTACCTCTATATAGCCTCAGTTATATACAATATACAGAGCTGTATTCTGGGAGTGGGACTGGGGGGCTTTCCATCTCACTCTCCAAACAAAACAGATTCAGGCTGAGCACTGCTCAACCATTCACGGGGAAGCTTTGTATTATATGAATGACTACAAAGCTTCCTTGGAGAGGCAGGCGGATGACAACCCGATCTCCACCTTAGCCAGTCAGAGGAAGCTTTGTATCAGAATACAAAGCTTTCCGTGAGTTGCTAAGTAATGTTCAGCCCAACTCTATTTTGTTCTGGGAGTGTGACTGGAAGTCCCCTTCCCACTTCCAGAGCAAAGTGCTGTATACTGTATGTACCTGAGGCAACATACAGGTAATATAGTGCCCCCAGCAAATGCACCTGTTGGTGCAGTAAATGGTTTGTTTCAGCCAACTTCGCCCAAATGGACTATTAAAAAGAGACATTAAACATTGAGTAAGGATTTGAGTCTAGGTTTAAACTTGTGTGGGTGGTTATGGGTGCAAAAAATTGCACCAGTTTCCACACCAGCAACTAAAACATGCTGCTCTTTTACAGACGCGTGGGCCTGCCATTCATTCTTAATGGCACGCCTATGCATCTAAACATGCAGTGCATTTGCGGGATATTGCATAGTGCAAAAGCACCAATGTGATTTCCCTGCTGGTGCAGTTTTTAAAAGGTGCGGGGACCTTTTTCCTGCAGGTAGAGTATTAAAATGTGGGCCGCACTGAAGGCATAGGTGTGAGCCAGTCTTAGGAAATGTTTAGGTTAGGTCAAAAACAAAAATAATGCAAATTTCAAAGATCTAATCCTTAGAAGTTGTAGGCCTTTCCTTTAGAGAAATTGCAAAGAAGTCAGTGAACAGATTCCTACACTATCAAAAAGCACTTAGAACTGTAGAAATTTTGAAAGTCTGGCAGATCTGAAGACAAGTTTGAGTCATATATGGTATGTTTTATATGCGATATGGGCCTCATGTGACTATCTAAACACTTGTACAAAGGGCTGTCTTTGCCTGCACAGGTGTTCCGTGCATCTGCCTGCAGACAGTCCCATTCATGTCTATTGGGACGCAGCACGGACACAGAGATTATGTGCATTTAACAGCAGTTCCAGCAATCCTTAACCACTTCCACTCCGCGCGCAGTATATTTACTGCGGCTGTGTGGACGTGTCCCGTGAATCGCCGTAAATAAACGGCGATTTGCCGAGTGGCAGCTAGGGGGCGCGCACGCACCCGCTGTACTCCGGAGGAGTGTGCCCGCGGCTCAGGCGGACCCGATGAGCTGCCACAGCAAAAGAACGGGGAACCGCCGATGTAAACACAGTGTCAAATGGTCCGACGTGTCCGCTGCAATATCACAGTACTGCTAAAAATCGCAGATCGCCGACATTACTAGTAAAAAATAAAAACTCAAGAAATTCATTCTTTGCGCAAACCAATCAATAAACGCCGATTGCGATTTTTTTTTTACCAAAAATATGAGGAAGAATATAAATCGGCCAAAACCGATGAAAAATTTTTTTTATTTTTTTTGGATTTGTATTTTACCAAAAAGTAAGAAAAATCGTTTTTTGGGTTTTTTTTTTGCAAAATTGTAGCTTTTTTTTGTTTATAGCGGCGATCAGAAATGACGCAGAGGTGATCAAATACCACCAAAAGAAAGCTCTATTTGTGGGAAAAAAAAGGACACAAATTTAGTTTGGGTACAATGTTGCACGACTGTGCAATTGTCAGTTAAAGCGACGCAGTGCTGAATCGCAAAAAGTGCTCTGGTCCTAAAGGGGGAAATCCTTCCTGGGCTGAAGTGGTTAATGGATGAGTTTACCTTTTGGAACATGTTACATGTTCCGCCCGTATTTATGGTGGAACATGTACCATGTTCCAGCAGCTGCAGGCTCCCCTCCCTCCCAGTCACAGCGAGTGGGGGGACTTCTACCAGCGCCCTCTGTCACTATTTGAATGAATGATGTTGCCTTGTTATTGTCAGTTTCCAGTGAATGACTTGAACTACAAGTACCATCCTTCTTTGCGGCTAACGGCTTGTAGCTATGGACTGCGAGGTCGCTGATGAGTGGCCTCGTAGTTTACAAGCCCTGCAGCTTTTAAACAGTCAGTCTGTATGGAAGTATGGACTGAAAGCTGCAGGGCTTGTTTGCTGATCAAGGGTGCAATGCTTTCCAGGTTCCTTAGGGAAAAAATAATACAGGTTTTTTTTTCCAGCAAAAATGTGTATTTATTATTTTTTTCCAAAAAGTGAACTTATCCTTTAAGGCGGGAAAAACACACCTTTGGAATTTTGTCATGGAAAATACATATCACAACATGTATGTAAAGACGCACATTGAGTTTCAATGATAAACATTACAGGAAAAACAAAAACAAAGGTATGTTGCCAGCCTAAATTGAAAAAAAAAAAATGGCAGTAGGCTGCTATACCTTTCCACGTCTGTAGGTTTGTTAGGTTAATTGGCTCCTGTCTAAATTGGCCCTAGTATATGTATGAATGTGAGTTAGGGACCTTAGATTGTAAGCTCCTTGAGAGTAGGGACTGATGTGAATGTACAATATATAATGTAAAGTGCTGCGTAAATTGACAGCGCTATATAAGTACCTGGAATAAATACAATAAAATAAATACATCAAATCCACCTCCCCCCTCCCAGTTATATGCTCAAAGAATGCACCCTTTGGTATCCAGCATGTTAGCACAATGTATAGCTTATGTTTACCTATCATTTATCAGATATTTTTGTCTTGCAGACTCTAGATGAGGATTGTCCCAAGCTACTACCTTCGAGAAGCCAACACTTTATCAGTACAGCTTTTCTTTAATGTGCACTTTGTGATACATACAATTATATTTTAATAAACCAAGAGCCTGTGTTCTGGTGTTTTGCAGCAAAATCTTATGTTCAATTTTTTCTTTTTATAATTTACATCACTTTATATAGTAAAACTGTTTAAAATGAACAGAATAGGAGAGAAGTTGCCAAGAACTTGTGTCTTGTTTGTATAAAATATTTTAAATGTGCATCTTGGTTTTCTGCTTCTCATTTCACAAGATACTGCTTAGGAAGAAATGATACATATAGGCTGCACTTGGCACAAGATGAATAAATAGCCTCACACTGTAAACTGATTTAATTGTACATCATATTTTAATGTCTATAAATTTCCAGCACAATATAGGCACATCATGGTATTTTTTTCTTCAACTTTCTGGAACATGAAACAAAATATTTGTAACTTTACGAAAATTGGCTACAGCAGGACAAGGGCGTTAATATGTGCAAACAATGTAAAACATACAAATAATGTATTGCTATTTTAGAAACTAACAGTATAAAACACATTTAATAAAAACTTTCTTTATAGCGATTATTCTGGGTTTGTCTGAAAACACCAAACCTATTGCAAATAAAGAGATGCCGTGTGTACAGGTACATTGCTTTTATAATCAGATAAAAAAAGCAATACATGGTGCTTAAAATGGGTTTTGGTGAAAAGAATACATCTTACACTTTGTAGAATTCTACAGGTCTAAAAACAGCTCTCTATTCTTGTCCAAGCATTATAGTCACTGCCGCTCCGAATGTCAGAGCGCATAGAGAGTTATTCCTGAAAATAAAGATGGAGTAAGAATTTGCATTCATTACTTAACCTGTCCTGGGCAACTTCTTTCCAATTTCATGGCCCGCCATATCCTCCTATTTTACAAATAGGACTTTTATTTTCAATTACCTGGGTATTCATTGTCACTCTGCCTCCAATTAAACTTGAC
Organism: Glandirana rugosa; assembly: GCA_018402905.1. Lineage (NCBI taxonomy): Eukaryota > Metazoa > Chordata > Amphibia > Anura > Ranidae > Glandirana > Glandirana rugosa. The sequence goes on along the minus strand of BLSH010427441.1, from coordinate 156,051 downwards.
TGTCTTTTAGGTCTACACAAACCTGTTCCACACCTGACCACCTGCTATGGGGCACACAACTACCATTATGTGCTCTAGTAAAGTGTAAATATGTTTCAGTGACTTATAAATCATGTCATTGGGGCCTGGTAAGTTTCTTTAAAGCCCACCAGCAGCCAAAATGTTTTCAGATGTTTAATTAGATATGGAAGGGTTGAAACCTATGTCATTGTAAATACTTTCTGTGCCGCTTGCTCCCCTCCCCGTGTTGTGTCTATCACCCTACCCCAGGACAAGTCACCCCAAAAGAAACACTGCTGTCTGTGTCTCCACCGAGTAGCTTTCAAACTTGTTTTGTCTAACTCCTAAGACCCCACATACACTAAGATTTTCTGCAGATTTTTGTCTTCAAATTTACCAAAACCATGTAGTGCAAGGAAGGGCCTGCCTGATTGCATACAAATTGAAACTCTAAGACCCCATACACACTATCAAACTTTTGTTGTCACATTTCCTTCAGATTTACCAAAACCATGTAGTGCAATGGCCTGTTTTACTGCATACAAATTGAAACTCCTAAGGTGTAACCTCATATTACATGGTTGTGGTAAATCTGAAGGAAAAAATCTACAGAAATTGGATAGTGTGTATCCAGCTTTAAGGTTTGACCTCATATTAGACGGTTTTGGTAAATCTGAAGACAAAAACCTGCAGAAAATCTAATAGAGTGTATGGGGTCAAAGAAATGAAAGGGAAGTGAGGAGAAACCTCCCTAATGGCCATAAAATGCTGACAGAGCTTGTATCCCTTTCCCATTCTATACACAAAAAAAAAAAAAGAGAAGAAAAAAAAAAAAAA
>BLSH010427441.1:135038-155204 GCA_018402905.1 Glandirana rugosa | reverse complement strand
GCCAGCCTGATTGCATACAAATTGAAACTCTAAGACCCCATACACACTATCAAACTTTTGTTGTCACATTTCCTTCAGATTTACCAAAACCATGTAGTGCAATGGCCTGTTTTACTGCATACAAATTGAAACTCCTAAGGTGTAACCTCATATTACATGGTTGTGGTAAATCTGAAGGAAAAAATCTACAGAAATTGGATAGTGTGTATCCAGCTTTAAGGTTTGACCTCATATTAGACGGTTTTGGTAAATCTGAAGACAAAAACCTGCAGAAAATCTAATAGAGTGTATGGGGTCAAAGAAATGAAAGGGAAGTGAGGAGAAACCTCCCTAATGGCCATAAAATGCTGACAGAGCTTGTATCCCTTTCCCATTCTATACACAAAAAAAAAAAAAAAAAAAAAAAAAAAAAAAAAAAAAAAAAGAGAAGGAGGGAGCTGAGCTTTATTCACAATATCAACTCGTGAAGTACAAAATGATAAGCAAGCCTGAGTGTTACCATAAGGATTGTCCTAGTAAGACAAATTCATTTCCAAGAAAGAGAGGAGTCTGTATGAATAGGTTAGCGGCCTATGCACTATATTGTCCATGTTTCAAGGAGAAAGAACTGAATTGAAGAAAACTGGCTGTTTTATAGGCTCACATAACAGAGAGAGAAAAAAAAAAAAAGACATTAGAATAATCTGAACAATTTAATATGAAGAGATGTGCAACCATATTCCAATGGTGGGGATTTACTAAAACTGGTGCCCACAGAATCTGGTGCAGCTGTGCATAGTAACCAATCAGCTTTCAGGTTTTTATTATCAAAGCTTAATTGAACACATTGAAGTTAGAAGCTGATTGGTTACTATGCACAGCTGCACCAGATTCTGTGGGCACCAGTTTTTAGTAAATCTCTGTGAATATGTCCATTTAGAGGGATCTGATTATACATGTCATTTATCTACACTTGAAGACCACAAAGGGTAAAATGTATTTGATTTATCCAATGAGCTAGGGAAAAAAAAAAAACGTGCTGATTTACAAAGATCAGTAATCTACTGCAATCTATTCTGAGCCATTTCTTTACCTGGCAGCAGTAACCTGAAATCTAACTGCCTGTTCTGGATTACTGCACATTGTAAATCATTGCTGCTTCTGGCACCGATTTCCTGAGGTAACACAATTGTGAAGGACAAGGTCATGGTTCAATAGTCAGACGTCAAAATGTTTCTTTTCATATTATAGGGTGCCCAACTCAAGGCATGTCCATGCTTTAGAAGAAAACATGAAGGGGAAGAAAAAAAAAGCCAAGAAAACATTCAGGATGAATGACATGTACTTAGTCACTGCCATTACAAAGCTTCAGTAGGATTTTCCTGTAATCTCCAGATGTGTCACCCTATAAAAGAGAAAGATGTACAGATTGTTTCTATGCAGATGATCTCACAAATCCCTGCAGGATATAGATATATACTGTGTATATACATTATCTCACAAAAGTGAGTACACCCCGCACAGTTTTGTAAATATTTTATTCTATCTTTTCATGTGACAACACTGAAGAAATGGCACGTTGCTACAATGTAAAGTAGTGAGTGTACAGCTTGTATAACAGTGTAAATTTGCTGTCCCCTCAAAATAACTCAACACACAGCAATTAATGTCTAAACCGCTGGCAACAAAAGTGAGTAACACCCCTAAGTGAAAATGTCCAAATTGGGCCCAAAGTGACAATATTTTGTGTGGCCACCATTATTTTCCAGCACTGCCTTAACCCTCTTGGGCGTGGAGTTCACCAGCGCTTCACAGGTTGCCACTGGAATCCTCTTTAACCCCTCCATGGTGACCTCACAGAGCTGGTGGAAGTTAGAGACCTTGCGCTCCTCCACCTTCCGTTTGAGGATGCCCCACAGATGCTCAATAGGGTTTAGGTCTGGAGACATGCTTGGCCAGTCCATCAGCTTCTTTAGCAAGGCAGTGGTCATCTTGGAGGTTTGTTTTGGGTTTTTATGTTGAAATACTGCTCTATGGCCCAGTGTCCGAAGGGAGGGGTTAATGTTCTGCTTCAGTGTGCCACAGTACATGTTTGTATTCATGGTTCTCTCGATGAACTGTAGCTCCCCAGTGCCGGCAGCACTCAGTCAAGCATGGTGGTGGGAGTGTCATGGTCTGGGGCTGCATGTGGGCAAGACATACTTGTCTTTGTACTCCTCACCTGGTTGCCGCCACACACGCTTAACAACATTTGAACCAAATAAGTTTATCTTGGTCTCATCAGACCACAGGACATGGTTCCAGTAATCCATGTCCTTAGTCTGCTTGTCTTTAGCAAATGGTTTTGCGGGCTTTCTTGTGCTTCATCTTTAGAAGAGGCTTCCTTCTGGGAAGACAGCCATGCAGACCAATTTGATGCAGTGTGCGGCGTATGGTCTGAACACTGACAGGCTGACCCCCCACCCCTTCAACCTCTGCAGCATTACTTGCAGCACTCATATGTCTATTTCCCTAAGACAACCTCTGGATGACGCTGAGAATGTGCACTCAACTTCTTTGGTCGACCATGGCAAGGCCTGTTCTGAGTGGAACCTGTCCTGTTAAACTGCTGTATGGTCTTGGCCACCATGCTGCAGCTCCGTTTTAGGGTCTTGGCAATCTTCTTATAGCCTAGGCCAGGGGCAGGCAATCTGCGGCCCTCCAGCTGTTGCAAAACTACAAGTCCCATCATGCCTCTGGGAGTAATTGTACCCGTAAGCCTTGCAATGCCTCATGGGAAATGTAGTTCTACAACAGCTGGAGGGCCGCAGGTTGCCTACCCCTGGCCTAGGCCATCTTTTGTATCACATTGGAGGGGTAGCCTTAGGGTGAGAGAGCGGTCTAGGATGGAGTCCAGGTGGATTTTTCTCCTTAAGAGCTACTTCTTCTGGTCTAAATATAGATCTGGACGTCAATTGTTTTATTGACAATTCCTGATCTGTATGTGAGATCTTAGTTTTTTATTTCTTTTCCTGTTTTCTTTCCCTTTGCTTTGGAGTATACTCAATAGTATAGTTGGTGTTTAGTAATGAGATCTACAAATCCTGTTTTTACTAATATGTACATGTCTGATATATACAGAGGGTTTTAATACTTACATATATATTAATATGTTTTTTATATTTTTGTATGGGCATAGTGTTGTTCCTGGAGTGTTCCCCTCCCATTTCTGCGTTGTTTTTTATCCAAGTTGCATGAGCGTTTTTTTGGAAACATAGTGGAGGTTTTGGTTTGATAAGGCCTTCATTATATTCTAATGTTGCAATTTACATTCGTTGGTACATCTTTAATGAAACTATCAACGTTCTTTTTAACATTCATTTGCATGTCCGAGCATATGTTACTATTCAGGCTTCTTTTTTGTTTGGCCATTATGACAATATATTTTTCTGGTTTCTGTTTGTGGAACGCAAACAAAGGAAGTTCCGTTTTTTATTATGCATGTCACATCTTAGTGAGGTAATTAGGCACGTTCGGACGTGTACACGCGCTTGTTCCCTATGTGAGATATGGGAGGGGCTCTATTCCAGACGAAGGCATGGATTGGCTTATTGGAATGTTTGGATAAGTATTTTAAGCGGTGCTGCGAGACATCCTTCATGCCCCGGAAGACGTCCGTTTGTGACAAAATCGATAGGGCGGAAGTGTTGTCTCCTGGTCACTGCTGAACGAACGTGAATTACTTGTTATCTGATAGATTTGTAAAGTCTGTAAGTGCAATATTTTATTAAATTCATTTGTTTTTAAACGGTATTACATTATTGCGGCTCTTTTGTTTTCATTGAGCTCTACGGAGGTTCATATATCCGGAAGACAGCGCTGGGGAGGCTGGTACATGTGGCCCAGTGGAGGTCTATATCCACACAGGAGTTCCCTGACCCCCTATAATAAGGGGTCCCGGTAAGGGTACAACTTTATTGGTGGAGGATTATTTCACTGAAGTGGTGGTGTGGATGCTCACTGATCACTGGTCATTTGGACAAGGCTCACATTTCTTTTGCACCGACCTTTCTCTACAGGATTGGACTTTTGGACTTTGATATTTTGTTCATACATTTTGCACATTTTTCAGTTCTGATATTGATATTTTTCATTCACACACATGCATGGGATGTGTTGACTAATTTTTATATACACACAAGCGCAATTTAATTTTGTTTTAGTATTATATTGGTGTAGCAGCCTTTTTCACATTACATTAGGCCATCTATATGTAGAGCAACAATTCTTTTTTTCAGATCCTCAGAGTTCTTTGCCATGAGGTGCCATGTTGAACATCCAGTGACCAGTATGAGAGAGTGAGAGCAATAACACCAAATTTAACACACCAGCTCCTCATTCATACCCGAGACCATGTAACACTAACGAGTCACATGACACCGGGGAGGGAAAATGGCTAATTGGGCTCAATTTGGACATTTTGCACTTAGGGGTGTACTCACTTTTGTTGCCAAAGGTTTAGACATTAATGGTTGCGTGTTGATTTTGGGGGAATAGCAAATTTACACTGTTATACAAGCTGTACACTCACTACTTTACATTGTAGCAAAGTGTCATTTCTTCAGTGCTGTCACATGAAAAGATATAATAAAAATACTTAAAAAATGTGAGGGGTGTACTCACTTTTGTGAGATACTGTATAGAGATTAAATATACACACACACACACACCGTAAAATCTCTTTTTGTGCCTCACTAATAGACCAAGCACAGTAGATAGAAATTAATTTTCAATTCCAGGAATGACAGTTCCTAAATAATGATCACGAACCCCTTCATGCCTCCGGGTAAAACAAATCTCAATGCCCAAGCACAATTTGGCAACTTTAACATGTGTTATTAAAACCGTACATAGCACCTCAACTACTTTGTGCATCCAGGTGGATTATACCTTGATGAAACTGGGCTTTCATCTGGTAGTAAATAGTTATAGAGATCTCCTTATTTTTTTTATTTAATATTATCCAAAGGAAAAAGGGCCCAAAATCGTTAAAAAAAACCCAAAAATATATTTGTAAAATTTATCTGTATATTTCTTGTTACTACCATAACCTACCAAAGAACAAGCCAAAATAAATTCTCATGCTCCTGACGATCACAGCGATACCACCTATGTGTATGTTAGTTGTTGTTTGTACCCGTAGTACAGCCAGAAACAATAGTGCACATTTTGCTTTTTTTTTCTGCCCTACCTTAAAACACTGACACGAACGTTAATTTAAAAACATTAAAAAAAATAATAATAATAATTCTGGCCAAAATATACTTTACCCTGATCTGTGACCCAAACACTAACCCTGGCACAAAAATTGATCTAGGTATTTTTTGTTTATTATTTGCACACACTTTTTTTTTCCTCTCTGCAAGGCGAGAGAGGCTTTACAGTGACTGATCACTGTGGTAGCCAATCAGAGGTTACTACAGCGATCAGGTAACCTGGAATCAGGTGTTCTGGGTCCCAATCGTTAGTGTGGGGCTTTCGGTGAGACCCTGGTCTCTGTGCTGGGAGTGCGCTGTGCAGGGCATTCCCAGCAAAAAGGGAGATACGCGTATATGCGGCCCCACGGAAAAAAGCCCAGTACAGTGGGGCCACATATATGTGTTACATTGGCTTCAAGGGGTTAAACAAGGTTACACTTACAATGTAATGGAAGCTTTGTAACAGAGAATAAATTTAATTTAAAGATAAGGACTTATTCTGCATATGCCTTTATGTACTGTGCTTTACCATGAATTGCTATGCAGGTTCAGGGTTAACAGAAAAGGACATTTTCAGTTACTATCCAGTTCCAATTTTTAACATTGCACTGCTATGTGCACACTTCAGAGTAATGTGTTAATAACAATGCATACAAAGGCCTTACCGTGATATCTGTGTACAGTGACTTGCCATACATCCTCTTGTACTCTTGGCGAATGTCCAGCAAATCTACTTCGCTACGGGATACCATGATACGAATCAGGGTTTTATCTTTTGTCCCAGCACCCTGCACACAAAACAAAGAGGAGTAAGGTAAAGACTTTTCCTTACACACCAGTGACCTGACAAAACCAGGGCATACTACACTATTTTCCATTAAATGAGACATATTTTCTTATGCATAGCTAAAAAGCTAGGAAATCAGGTTCCTGTATGGATAATATAAAGGGTTCATGAGAAAGCGGTTAGATGGTAGTAAATGGTTGAGGATATCTGTGCTGTAGTGAAGAATGTTTGTTTGGAATATCCTTGTGTGACTTACCTTCATTGCTTTGTAAAGTCGTTCTGCAAAGAATGCCGGCGTGTTTTTAAGGCATTTTACTGAAAGAGACAAAGTATGATCAATCAGTATCCCGAATAGAGTTCCATGCTAAATGTGTCATGGTTATTATAGCCCTTTAGTTCTGCGTTATATGGTAAGCTGAAAATGTTTACTTGCCACAACAAATTACACATTGTACATGTTCAGTATAGATTTTATTACCAACAGGTTTTATATTGCTGAAGCTGAAAAAAAACTGGCGAATACCAGTTACCATACACACACCTCTAGCAGTCCCCCCAAACCCTTTCAGCCATGGCCAAAAGCTGTGTCCTTCTGCCAGGTGCAGATCTAACACCACGTACCAGCAGCAAATCACACCCCCACTATTGACAGAGACTCCTCTACTTTGTCTGTGTTTCAGTAACCCTTTGACAATACTTATATTCCCAACATATGCAGCTAAATTATTTTATATAGGATTTAATACAAGTTTGAAATGTAATTCTGGAATTACTTTAATTGGGCGTTTTACCCATAGACAACTAACTATACAGGTGCCTCTTCCAAAAAAAAAAAAAAAAAAAAAAGTACAATATTTTCATACTGTAGTGATTGAGCACAGCACAAATAAAATGTAAGATTATCTGAAAACACATCTTTGAAAAAAAAGCTTTATTCAAATGTAGTATGTTCCTTTATGCAGAGGCACTTGGCCATTAAAAAAGCCAATATTATATGTAATACATAAGCAGAATATCTAACAGTGTGTCCAATGACCATAACTTACCTTGAGAAAAGAAAAGACAATATGATCATGTAACAAATAAACACAACAGCAATGCATGGAGAGAGAAATCGCACACTAAGGGCTCGTACATACAGCCTTTTAATGGCAGCGCTTGGCTCCTATTGCTGTTACCAGCCAAGAGCCCCTCTAAATGCCTATTCTGAATGTGTCTTAGTACAAATGTGTGCTGCTTCTAAATACTGCATGTATTGTTCAGGCTGCTCTGAATGCGTCTCAGTACAAAATGTGTGCTGCTTCTAATACTGTATGTGATGTTCAGGCTGCTCTGAATGTGGTCCAGTGCAAATGTGTGCTGCTTCTAAATACTGCATGTGTTGTTCAGGCTGCTCTGAATGTGGTCCAGTGCAAATGTGTGCTGCTTCTAAATACTGCATGTGTTGTTCAGGCTGCTCTTAATGCTTCTCAGTACAAATGTGTGCTGCTTCTAATACTGCATGTGATGTTCAGGCTGCTCAGAATGCCTCTCCGTACAAATGTGTGCTGCTTCTAATACTGTATGTGATGTTCAGGCTGCTCTGAATGGGTCTCAGTACAAATGTGTGCGGCTTCTAATACTGCATGTGACGTTCAGGCTGCTCTGAATGCCTCTCTGTACAAATGTGTGCTGCTTCTAATACTGTATCTGATGTTCAGACTGCTCTGAATGCCTCTCCGTACAAATGTGTGCTGCTTCTAATACTGTATGTGATGTTCAGGCTGCTCTGAATGTGGTCCTGTACAAATGTGTGCTGCTTCTAATACTGCATGTGATGTTCAGGCTGCTCTGAATGTTTTTCAGTACAAATGTGTGCTGCTTCTAATATCGCATGTGTTGTTCAGGCTGCTCAGAATGCTTCTCAGTACAAATGTGTGCTACTTCTAATACTGCATGTGATGTTCAGGCTGCTCTGAATGTTTCTCAGTACAAATGTGTGCTGCTTCTAATATTGCATGTGTTGTTCAGGCTGCTCTGAATGCGTCTCAGTACAAATGTGTGCTACTTCTAATACTGTATGTGGATGTTCAGGCTGCTCTGAATGTGGTCCTGTACAAAATGTGTGCTGCTTCTAACACGGCATGTGATGTTCAGACTGCTCTGAGTGTTTCTCAGTAAAAATGTGTGCTGCTTCTAATATTGCATGTGTTATTCAGGCTGCTCTGAATGCGTCTCAGTACAAATGTGTGCTACTTCTAATACTGTATGTGATGTTCAGGCTGCTCTGAATGTGGTCCTGTACAAAATGTGTGCTGCTTCTCACACGGCATGTGATGTTCAGACTGCTCTGAATGTTTCTCAGTAAAAATGTGTGCTGCTTCTAATATTGCATGTGTTATTCAGGCTGCTCTGAATGCGTCTCAGTACAAATGTGTGCTACTTCTAATACTGTATGTGATGTTCAGGCTGCTCTGAATGTGGTCCTGTACAAAATGTGTGCTGCTTCTCACACGGCATGTGATGTTCAGACTGCTCTGAATGTTTCTCAGTAAAAATGTGTGCTGCTTCTAATATTGCATGTGTTGTTCAGGCTGCTCTGAATGCGTCTCAGTACAAAATGTGTGCTGCTTCTAATACTGTATGTGATGTTCAGGCTGCTCTGAATGTGGTCCAGTACAAATGTGTGCTGCTTCTAAATACTGCATGTGTTGTTCAGGCCGCTCTGAATGCTTCTCAGTACAAATGTGTGCTGCTTCTAATACTGCATGTGATTTTCAGGCTGCTCTGAATGTGTCTCAGTACAAATGTGTGCTGCTTCTAATACTGCATGTGATGTTCAGGCTGCTCTGAATGTGGTGCAGTACAAATGTGTGCTGCTTCTAATACTGCATGTGATGTTCAGGCTGCTCTGAATGCATCTCAGTACAAATGTGTGCTGCTTCTAATACTGCATGTGATGTTCAGGCTGCTCTGAATGTTTCTCAGTACAAATGTGTGCTGCTTCTAATATCGCATGTGTTGTTCAGGCTGCTCTGAATGCTTCTCAGTACAAATGTGTGCTACTTCTAATACTGTATGTGGATGTTCAGGCTGCTCTGAATGTGGTCCTGTACAAAATGTGTGCTGCTTCTCACACGGCATGTGATGTTCAGACTGCTCTGAATGTTTCTCAGTAAAAATGTGTGCTGCTTCTAATATTGCATGTGTTGTTCAGGCTGCTCTGAATGCGTCTCAGTACAAAATGTGTGCTGCTTCTAATACTGTATGTGATGTTCAGGCTGCTCTGAATGTGGTCCAGTACAAATGTGTGCTGCTTCTAAATACTGCATGTGATGTTCAGGCTGCTCTGAATGCGTCTCAGTACAAAATGTGTGCTGCTTCTAATATTGCATGTGATGTTCAGGCTGCTCTGAATGCTTCTCAGTACAAATGTTTGCTACTTCTAATACTGTATGTGATGTTCAGGCTGCTCTGAATGTGGTCCAGTACAAATGTGTGCTGCTTCTAATACTGCATGTGATGTTCAGGCTGCTCTGAATGTGTCTCAGTACAAATGTGTGCTGCTTCTAATACTACATGTGATGTTCAGGCTGCTCTGATTGCGTCTCAGTACAAATATGTGCTGCTTCTAACACTGCATGTGATGTTCAAGCTGCTCTGAATGTGTCTCAGTACAAACGTTTGCTACTTCTAATACTGCATGTGATGTTCAGGCTGCTCAGAATGCCTCTCCGTACAAATGTGTGCTGCTTCTAATACTGTATGTGATGTTCAGGCTGCTCTGAATGTGGTCATGTACAAATGTGTGCTGCTTCTAATACTGCATGTGATGTTCAGGTTGCTCTGAATGTGGCTCAATACAAACGTGTGATGCTTCTAATACTGCATGTGATGTTCAGGCTGCTCTGGCCATTTGCATTCAGTGACCATCTGTACAAGCCCTTACAAAACACTAAGCAACATTCATAAAGCCAGCTCCGGAAAACAGGATTGCCATTTTTTGTCAAAACTGCATTTCTCTAGTCCTGATACTGATAATTTGGACACTGTTGCAGTGTCTATGCTAAATCCAAACAAGATATTGACAGAGGGGAAGGGGTAGGAAGTTCTAAGATAGATACTGTACATATAAACGTGCCAAAGCCAACAGCAGCCTCTGGTGCTAGATAGCAGCCTCAGATGCAATAACTGCCTGGAGAGATTAATTCTAAAACAAAAATATAACATCCTATAGCTTATACAACAGGAATGCAAGGGCTAATACAAATTACCTCTGTTCTATACACACACGTTTTCCATTACTAAGAAAAGAGGACAATAGAGATGATGTATCTTTTGGATCAGTGCTGGCTTTATAAAGGCCACTCAACATGTCACTACAACACTGCAAAATGGATCCAAGGTGACGTGAGTGAGCTCGGAATTACCAGACATCTTCAGGAAGCTTATAAACAATTAAGGAAAAAGGGAGAAACAATCCACATTAGCATCAACAAAAGCTGCAAAGAGATCATTAACAGCACAAATAGAAGTAACCAGAGCGCACACTATACTGATATTAAGGTTACAGTCTGTAATGTAAGGATCGTAGAACAGGTGCATACAGGACAATGTAGTTATAAAGAGACCCATAAATGCCAGACATATGGCCACAAGCTAAGCTTGACTGGCATTCCACAGAGCGCAGAGTATTTGGGACGGCAAGTGGCAATGTGTAGAACTAGGTCAAGCCACTTACCTACTGCAACCATTCCGCTCTCCAGATCCCCAGACATTTCCCGGCAGATGCTCTTCTCCAGCTCTCGGTTGTACGTTCTCTGGTATTCATAACACACTAAAATAAAAAGACATTCATTAGTTTTATACCTGTAATATATTTACTACTATATTATAGTGATAATTGATCACCATTGTTCAAAACTGGATTGCTGAGATCTAGTGTGTTGTTTCCACTAAGTCCAACAATCTAAAAGGTCACACTCCTCATTTAAAATAAATGTGCCAAAAAAAGAAAACTACCCTCACCCTGAGCCAAGTACTCTCTGGTGCTTACACTTACCTTACAACTCCTTTATAAAAAAAATAAATAAAATAAAATAAAAAAAAGCCAGTATTGCTGGGTATAGGGGAATATGTGACATGTTTTCCTACAATAGCTCTGGACTCCTCCCCTCTGCTGAGTTCCCTCCTAGCAAGCTGCTTGCTATGGGGGCACTCTCTCCCGAGTCCTGTTCTGTGTCCACAAGACACACAGAACGGGGCTCAGCCCCACTCCCTCCTCACTCTTTGGCTCCTGCTGCTGTGTCTCAGCCAATGAGGAGATAGAGAGCAGCAGCTCTTGTGCACATTGCTGGATTGAGATCAGGCTCAGGTAAGTATTTGGGGGGGATCTGGGGGGGAAGCTGCATGTAAAAGGTTTTTTTTTTGCCTTTTGCATAGAATGCATGAAGGTAAAGACCTTCTGCGAGTAGAACCACCTTAAGCAGCCAATTCCCAGCACTGTCACAAGGGAGCAGGAGGCATACCAATTGTTCACAATACACAGCACTTAATTGCAGCGGGGATCTAAGTGGTGAGGTAACTACTGTAAAGCTTAAAGTATAAGGGACGTTGTTTAACCTCCGCTGAACGATTTTAACTTGACAGCTAGAAACAGACGTTTAAAACGCCCGTCTTTTTTAAACGAAAGACGCCTATCAACGAAATGCTGCTAAACGCGAGTTACCATGTTTAGGGGTGTTTACAAGCTGTTACAGGCATTTGGCATTTTAAATGCCTCTGAACATCCATCCCGAACGCATTTTTTTTGCTTTACAAAAAAGGCTTCTAAACTCAACTGCCTAGAAACGACTGTACAATGTACTGATAAGATAAAAGAGGAGAGTTCAGGGGCAGCTGAAAAAAAAAATGCCCAACTGCTCCTAAAGGTTCATCTAGCAGCAGCAGTGTACATGAAGCAATTTGGTACAGACATCAAAGAGTCTATAGAACAGACTAGGGAGGCTTTATTTTCACTATAAAATGCCCTATGCTGTGGTCACCCCTTTAGGGTCCCAGAGATTAGATCCAACAGCAACATAAAATGGCCATAATAAGAGGTCTATTTGTAGCAGTAGAATGCTTTCAATTCAGCCATCACAAGAGCAACATCATTTGTTAGAGGAAACATTTTATCAAAAAAGTAGTATAGCAGTGTACATTGTTACAGCAGAAAAGGTTTGATCATCAATGCAACATTTCAGGTCTATGACTGACCATTTTCCAATAGCTGTGGGCTAAGAGTCTGTTCACACAAGGGCAATCCTACTTCAGGTGCGACTTTGTAGGTGATTTGAACGCCCCTTCAGGCAACTAACAACGTGCCTTAAAGTGACCTCCATGCCAGGCGACTTTGCCTGTGGCCAAACAAAGAATATAGCTCTTCTGACATTCCTTTTACCTGGGTAATTTCTTTTCTTTTTCCTGTAAAGTCGTTTCAATATAGATGGGGATTCGACATGGAGGTGGCTTCCATTGAATTCTATGGGCAAAAGTCGGATAGAAGTCGCAGAGGAACCTTTTCTGAAGTCAGAGCGAATTCAGTAGTGTACATTAAGACGGCTCTCATTCACCTCAATGGGATTTCTTATGTCAAGCTACTTGGGGCGACACAAGTTGGATCCCAAGTCGCTGTAGTGTCAACTGACGCTTAGAGATCAGTCATACAAAGATCTGAAACACAGCAATTATTTTGGAGCTATTTCTACTTTTTATTGGTTGAACTGGATGGACTTGTGTCTTTTTTCAACCAGACCAACTATGTAACCATGCTTTAATAGTGGGTGCCATCATAATTTGTGCTGGCCATTTTCTGTTTCTGGTCCAAGAAGTATGGCATATCTGGAATGATTATCTGGTGGAGGTCTTAAAATACAACCAGAGAGATGATCACTCTGCCATCTAAATGTGTTTTACTTTTTAATCGTAATATGAAAATGATCATGAGAAAAGCTTAGCTTAACTAGGAGAGTATGTCAAAGTATTCTTGTGGGTTACAGCTTTAGGCCTCATGGACAACGGATGCTTGGACAATCTTTCCTAGACGCCTTTCCTCCTGGCATCAGTGTTTAGGCGGAAAAAACAAAAAAAAACAAAACACTTGCTGCTTGTAAAATGCATGTAATGCATTCAGACACATCAAGCGCTTAGGCGTTGATTCATTTCATAATTTATTCTGGCCATTGAAATTAATGCTCACCCACTAAACGCACTTAGCGTCAACTTGGGTTTGGGTGTCAAAGGTCTCCAGCCAGTCTAACCAGTCTACTTGTATACCTATTTTAGATGGCAGTGATCAGGTAACTAGATGGACACATTACTGCTTGGTTGCAATTAAGGAAGTCATCCAAATGATATGGCATTCCGTCACTGCTACTATCAGCAGAGCTGTCATAATCTCATTGTGGATGATAGCATGTCAAGTCTAAGCAAAAATGTTGCAGGAAACCAGTGTGTTTGTAAATGTCCATTATTTATGGACCTTGGGGGTATTTGGTAAGCGGATTACGTTTTCTTTTCCTATCCGTACAGACATTCTGTGATGTACCAATTTGTAGTATCAGCCACTTTTGTTAAAGCTGTGATAGCCTTCCATAGGAAACCAACATTGTAAACAGCCCTTTTCTCCCGATCCCATTAAGTCCCAGAGCATTTTTTCTTCTTTTTGTCAATCAATGTTTTGGTTTTGCACATTATATTTTCTAAGTTTTGTAGGCTACCCTAATGTATTATAACATTGTTTTTTTTTTCTTCTTTTTTTTTTTAGGGCAGGACTTTAAAAGTTATTGTAAAGGCTCTTTTTTTTTTTTTTTAAACAAACATGTTATTATTGCCTCCTCTGTGCAGTTGGTTTTGCACAGAGCAGCCCGGATCCTCTTCTAGGGACCCTGTTCGGCTCTCCTGGCCCCTCCTCCTATCGAGTGCCCCCACAGCCAGCAGCTTTCTACAGGAGGCACCCATGCCGATTCAGAGCTCCGTGTGTCCATTCAAACACGGAAATCTGGCCCCGCCCCCTCTCTCCCGATTGGCTGACTGACTTATCGACAGCCGTGGGAGCCAATGGCACCGCTGCTGTGTCTTAGCCAATCAGGAGGAGTGTCCTAGGTGGTTGAGGGGATCGTGGACATTGATGGAGATACAAGGGGCTCAGGGTAGGTATTAGGGGGGCTGCTACACACAGAAGTTTTTTTATCTTCATGCATAGAATGCATGAAGATAAAACATTCTGCCTTTACAACTGCTTTAATTTGGTAGAAAATTTGGATACATATATTTTTTCCCTGGTTTAATTGAAAATATATAGTATAAAATAAATTGTATAAAATTGGTAAACATGCATTTTATGTAATTTTTTTCAAGTGCAACATTTAGGTAATTTGAGCACGCCCATATACTCACAAAATATAATCAACAAAGTCTACCGATTAAGATGATATCACATAAGTGCGACTTTAACCACTTCAGCCCCGGAAGGATTTCCCAGGTTAGGACCAGAGCACTTTTTGCGATTCGGCACTGCGTCGCTTTAACTGACAATTGCGCGGTCGTGCGACGTTGTACCCAAACGAAATTTGCATCCTTTTTTCCCCACAAATAGAGCTTTCTTTTGGTGGTATTTGATCACTTCTGCATCATTTTTGATCACCGCTATAAACAAAAGAAGAGCGACAATTTTGCAAAAAAAAAATAAATAAATATAAGAAAACTTTTTTCTTCATCAGTTTTGGCCGATTTATATTCTTCCTCATATTTTTGTTAAAAAAAATAAATAAATAAAAAAAAAAATTGCAATCGGCGTTTGATTGGTTTGCGCAAAAGCGGCCGCGTTTACGGATGATGAGAATTAATTTCTGGGGTTGTTATTATTATTATTTTTTTTTTTAACTAGTAATGGCGGCGATCTGCGATTTTTAGCGGTACTGCGATATTGCAGCGGACATGTCGGACCATTTTGACACTTTTTTGGGACCAATGACATTTATACATCGATCAGAAATTTAAATGTCCACTGATTACTGTATAAATGTCATTGGCAGTGAAGGGGTTAACCTGCAGGGGGAGATCTATGGGTTAAGTGTGCTCCCTGGGTGTGTTCTAACTGTGGGGGGACTGGGCTACCACGGGCATAAGAGATCTAACTGATCTCAGTGACAGGGATCAGTAGATCTCCTATGCCCCCAATAACAGAGCGGGGAACTGTCGTGTTTAAATCGGCGGTTCCCCGTTCTTTGGCTGCGACCGCTCATCGGGTCCGCCCGAGCCACGGCACACTCCTCAGGAGTACGGCGGCCGCGCCCCCTATCGGCCACCCGCAGATCTCCTCTTTTTTACGGCGATTCGCAGTACACGTCCACACTGCCGCCGTGAATATACGGTAGGCGGTGTGGAGGTGGTTAAAGGTAACGTAGCAGAATGGTAAAGCTCAAAAATGAACGTATGCATTTTACTTTGCATCCACAGACACCAACGTTGGGGGTTATCATTGTGTCCACCAACGTCAATGCTGGAAGTTATGACTGCGTCCACAGACACCAATGCTGGGGGTTATTATTGCGTCCACAGACACCAATGCTGGGGGTTATTATTGCATCCACAGACACCAATGCTGGGGGTTATTACTGCATCCATGGACACTAAGGATGCAACCAAATTTCGCCAGCCGAAAATTATCATCATTTTTGGCCAAAATTGGTGTTTTCGGTATCGGCCGAAACAAAAGAACCGGCCGACACCTAAGGGAGCGGGTACCGTCCACTGAGGGGTATGTATGCATCACATACCCGCAATGGATGTGGGAGATGAGAAGATTCACAAAGCAGGCTGCTTGTACTAGCTGCTCTGTGCATGAAACTGACCTCATTACACTGGAATGCAAAGAATGCTGAGAGAGCTGTCAGATTTTCAACTTGATGTCTGGCAGGTAGGCGGGCCCTGGTGTTAGCTGTTCAGTCCCGCCCACCTCTGATCTCAGTGAAAATCTGGCAGCTCTCTCTCCGAATTCTCAGCATTCCAGTGTAATTAGGACACAGTTTCATGCACAGATCGGCTTGTACAAGCAGCGTGCTCTGTGCATCTACTGATCTCTTCTGCCAGTGCCAGCCAGTACCATCCAGTGCTGCCTGTCAGTACCAATCGGTGCCACCTACCAGTACCATCCACTGCTGCCTGTCAGAGCCACATGCCAGTACCATCCTGGACCACCTGCCAGGACCATCCAGTGCCACCTGCCAGTGCCAATCAGTGCCACCTGCCGGTACCATCCAGTGCCACATGCCAGTGCTACCTGCCAGTACCATCCAGTGCCACCTGTCAGTGCCAACCAGTGCCACCTGTCAGTGCCACCTATCAGTGCCAATCAGTGCTACCTATCAGTGCTTCCAATCAGTGCCAGTTGTATGTAGGCTGCATATGACAATTGTATATAAAAATATAAATATTTTTTAAAAACTGTCATTTTCGGTTTCAGTACCAAAATTTCCATTCGGTCCACCACTAATGGACACCAATCGCTAGGGTTTAGTATCGCATCCACTGACACCAATGTTGGGGATCATCACTGTGTCAACTGACACAAATTCTGGGGGTTATTGTACGCCCAACTTCTTCAGTGTGCGTTGTGATCATGAAATAGATATCTGGCGCACAGACAGGTGGATGACCTGAACAAGGTAAATCCTCTGAGAAATATATCCAAGTCCATAAGTCCAGCAATATAAACAGAATGCGGAAATGTTCAAAGATACATTTATAAGTAGCAGCCATCCTAAGAGTGTGTCCAAGGAAACTCTGTAGGAAAGACCGAAAAGGGAGGGGGAGGCGCCACCCGAGTGTAGTATTAAAGCCTTATCATTTATTCCAATAGATTAAAAAGACTTACAGGATGTAAGGCAAGTACACGCTTAATGGATAGAATCAGCCCCATGGCTGCCGCTATCTTACTGGGAGTTACTGTATATCCCTCATAACAATCCTTTTGCTGCCCATGTGATCTACTAATGGCCGCTATATTGATGATATAGTGATCATTTAGGACGGCATTCTAGAGAGTACGGAACTATTTGTACAACACTAACAATAACTCCCTAGGGCTCGCTTTCACCCATGTCACTGATCCGGAACAATTAGCTTTTTTGGATCTAGAGCTATGTCACAATGGCCCAGAAATATATGCTAAAAACTTTGTGAAACCAACTGCTGGCAACTCCTTTATTCACCATCGTAGTTGCGATTATCCTAAATGGGTCAAAAATATCCCCAAAAGTCAATTCCATAGAATCCATAATAACTATACCAGGGATAAGGATTACCAAACACAGGGTGAACTGATGACTCATTTCTTGACAAAGGATAGCCCTCCTCTCTTGTGTTGGATGCCTTCCACCATTATGCCAAAAAACAACCTTCCAAATTCGCTGGAATCAGTGAAATCCAGCCCATGCACTTTACAACACAATTTCATGATAAGTACAAAAAAAATGGAGAGTATTTTTACCAAGCATTGGTCCCTACTACTTGAGGACCCTTTCCTACAGACATCCCTCACCCAAAAACCTAAAGTGTCGTACCGTAGAGCCAAACATATTAAAAAGGAAAGTTGCACCCAATAAGCTCAAAAAAGGTTGATTCTCTTTGTAGGCATATATCAATGCCAGAAAAAATTGTGTCTGACCTGTTAGTTTGTACAGCATGGCCAAAAGAGCTTTACCGCTAAAAAGGTAATACCTATGCGATAAAAGAATTCCACAATTGTTCCAAGGAATATGTTGTTTACTGTCTGACATGTCCCTGGTGGCCAATTCTGTGTAGGCAGAACCATCTGAACCCTTCTCAAACTATTCGGTCAGTACAGACGCTTCATCGAAGAAGGTTGTGATAAACAAAGCTTCCCAAGACATTTCTTGGAACAGCATCAGCAATCCACAGTTGGTCTGAAAGTATGGGTCATCAAGGCGATCCCTGGGAGCCTGCCTGCAGCAGAACCTTTTAAATGTTTATGTCAGCAGGAATCCTATTGGATATATTCTCTTAATACCCTTACCCCAATGGGGTTAAATGAGGAAATTGAGGTTCACACTCTATTGTAACATATAGCCATATTATCAATATATACCCTTCATTTTTTACAGCAGACCCTTATGGTCTTTCAGGACTTTGGACATCCCATGGTCCTAATCACACACATTTTTTTTTTTGCACAATTTTTGTATAACATTTCTATAGTTTTGTTTAAGGGTAAAATGTTCCTAAAATACCCCTAATTGTGATAATTGCTGGTTAGGTGGATATTTTATTTTGCATGTCCAATTTTGTGCCTGTGTTTTCCCTCCCCTCTCCTCTTCTTCTTTTCCCTTGGCTTTTCCAAATCCCCCTTTCCCTGCCTTCCCCTCTCTCAGGCCAGTAAAAGGAGTGGTGAGCTCCGAGAGCATAGCCTGCACTCCGTCATCACAATCCTAGTCCCCATCTCCTCCGGTGATGTCATTTTCGCCCATTCAGTCCACGCCTGGGTGCACGGACTTCCTGGTTACATCGAGGCGTCCCAACTTCCTGTTACTTGCATTCAGCCGAACGGACCGCTAGATGAGCCCGCAGGGCAGCGGCAGCCACGGGGCTGATGACACTACCCATTAAGCGTGTACTTGCCTTACATCTTGTAAGTCTTTAATCTATTAGAATAAATGATGATGCTTTAATACTACACTGAGGTGGCACCTCCCCTTTCCTTTTCAGTGTGCGTTGTGATCAGCTTCAAAAAAAATGCAGAAGGACTAAACTTTCTTGGGCGTTGAGGTGCGTTAATTTATAAAAATGGGTTGCGCCTAGGTTAGTCAATCAGATGTTATCTCTTGAGAGCTAGACACATGGAATGGTAAAATTGAACAAGTAAAATTGAGTGTCAATAAAAAATAAAAATATATCATATCAAATAAACATCTCGTGACTAAAAGGACAGAATCACGAGGTAAATTATAAAATTAAATTATATAAATATCCAGAGTCCACTACACAATAAAAAGGACCAATAGCCACAGGTCAGCACTTCCCTACATATGAATGTAGTCAGGTCCATAAATATTGGGACATCGACACAATTCTAATCTTTTTGGCTCTATACAACACCACAATGGATTTGAAATGAAAGAAGATGTGCTTTAACTGCAGACTTTCAGCTTTAATTTGAGGGTATTTACATCCAAATAAGGTGAACGGTGAAGGAATTACAACAATTTGTATATGTGCCTCCCACTTTTTAAGGGACCAAAAGTAATGGGACAGATTAACAATCATAAATCAAACTTTCACTTTTTAATACTTGGTTGCAAATCCTTTGCAGTCAACTACAGCCTGAAATCTGGAACGCATAGACATCACCAGACGCTGGGTTTCATCCCTGGTGATGCCCTGCCAGGCCTCTACTGCAATTGTCTTCAGTTCCTGCTTGTTCTTCGGGCATTTTCCCTTCAGTAAATGAAGTGCATGCTCAAATCGGATTCAGGTCAGGTGAATGACTTGGCCATTGCATAACATTCCACTTCTTTCCCTTAAAAAAACTTGTTGGTTGCTTTTGCAGTATGCTTCATGTCATTTTCCATCTGCACTGTGAAGCACCGTCCAATGAGTTCTGAAGCATTTGGCTGAATATGACCAGATAATATTGCCCGAAACACTTCAGAATTCATCCTGCTGCTTTTGTCAGCAGTCACATCATCAATAAATACAAGAGAACCGGTTCCATTGGCAGCCATGCATGCCCACGCCATGACACTACCACCACCATGTTTCACTGATGAGGTGGTATGCTTTGGATCATGAGCAGTTCCTTTCCTTCTCCATGCTCTTCTCTTCCCATCACTCTGGTACAAGTTGATCTTGGTCTCATCTGTCCATAGGATGTTGTTCCAGAACTGTGAAGGCTTTTTAGTTGTTTGGCAAACGCTAATCTGGTCTTCCTGTTTTTGAGGCTCACCAATGGTTTACATCTTGTGGTGAACCCTCTGTATTCACTCTGGTGAAGTCTTCTCTTGATTGTTGACTTTGACACACATACACCTACCTCCTGGAGTGTTGTCAACCGGTCTAGTTCTTGTGAGAGGTCCTCCATCCACATACACACAGTTTCAGTTGTTAGTTCTCTTCTGAAGTGGT
>BLSH010427441.1:112063-134446 GCA_018402905.1 Glandirana rugosa | reverse complement strand
TTCGGTAACGCGAAAAGACCGAATGCAGACCATTCGCGTAAGCAACAAACCACCGCCTAAGAGTGTTTAAATAAAAAACCGACGAACACTTGGGACCCATGAGGACGAAGGAGCGAAATGTTGGACACCTGGAGAGAAATTATTGAAAGAATATACATAGAGACGACTCTTAACCCTTACAAACCTCTAAATACGTAAGTAAAGGAGGCACATATACAAACTGTTGTAATTCCTACACGGTTCACCTGATTTGGATGTAAATACCCTCAAATTAAAGCTGAAAGTCTGCAGTTAAAGCACATCTTGTTTGTTTAATTTCAAATCCATTGTGGTGGTGTACAGAGCCAAGATTAGATTAGAATTGTGTCGATGTCCCAATATTTATGGACCTGACTGTAGATATGTATCTAAATGAATGCATAAATCTCCAAACATTCCCAATTCTCAGCAGAGATACATATAAGAAAGTTATTAAAGAGAGGTCCACAGGTTGTAAAGCGAGGAAGCAGGAGTACCCAGGGTTCACAAGCAGCCAAAAAATAAATTTGTGAGAATCCGCCACCAAACAACGAATGCGCTTACCAGACGTAAGCCAGAAAAGCGCAATGGCTTTTCACCTGGCCTGGGTCCCCTCAGGGATTGTGGAGCCCTCCTCTTCAATCGACACTGCCTGTCTGTAGCCTCCAAAATCGCTTCAATAGTGACCCAGCATTCACCATAAAAGCAGAGACTCACATAGTGTAATATTGCAAACCAAGCGTAATTAAGTAAATATTGCACTAACATAGTAACAGGAAAGACAAGCTCATAGACAGCCGGTCGGCTAGTGTGCACAAAAACTCTGAGTGGCGGTGACGTCAGCGCGTCCTCCCTACGTACGTTTCGTCTTCTGGTAGACGCCATCAAGGGAACAGAATGTGCTGCCGACGTACTGCTGC
Organism: Glandirana rugosa; assembly: GCA_018402905.1. NCBI lineage: Eukaryota > Metazoa > Chordata > Amphibia > Anura > Ranidae > Glandirana > Glandirana rugosa. The sequence continues at coordinate 133,508 of BLSH010427441.1, read as the reverse complement.
TTATATAGACTACCCCATCAATCTCCGTGTCAGGGAGGCGGCCGCCACCATATTTAAAAAAGGGAAGAATGCCCATCTCAAATAGAAAATCAAATATAGAGATAGGGATTATTGAATTATTTTATACTATTTCATTACTACCTAAGGCTGTGTCATGAAGCAGCCTCGGCTGATATAAATTGTGCAAAAAAAGCAATAGACTCCTACAGATTAGACTAAGTATTAGGGGTCATGTCAGCAAACAAGTTAAATTAAAAATAGAACAATTGAAATAACCATGTTACCTCAATTTATAGGGACTCACCAGTTAAAACTTAATTAAAGGAATATACATTTAATAGTAAAAAATGGGTGGCACCTAGAATTTATAACGGTATGGAAAATTTGTGTAGACCTCCAAGGTTAAGGGATAGATTAATCTAAAGGTTAAGATAAAGGTTATTTTATGGATGCAGATAGATATGATAAACCCGCCCTCTATTAAGAGTGAGTGGGAGTTAAGTTTGTAAAGGCAGAATCAATATGATAGGTCCACCCTCTATGGATTGGGGGTGATAGTGGACAATGGGTGATAAAAGAAAAACACATTAAACCCTTCCCACCGTTAGCGAATGGTCAAGACCTAATATTAATGGGCTGTGTATCTATGTCTGCACTCAGGTATTTCAACATAAATATTATGAGGTACCTAATAACCCTCCATGGTGGTGGAAAAGAAAAGCAGAACAGACCAAAACAAAACAGAACTGGCAAACCCTACAAACACACCCTAACTGGAAGGGAAGATGTTATGTAAGGATTTAGTTGAGTGAGAACCCATTGTACCATATTATTCAAATGAAAATTGGAATCCCAAATCTTAGGTGGATAACCAATAATCATATTAGGGGCTTACGCGTCCAGCTCCACTGACACCCAGATCGAAATCACAACAAATGCATATAAAAATGAACATAAACAAAGACATAGAAGGTTCAAGAATTGTTTATAAAAGCATTAACATCTACATCTATGTTGAGACCAAAGGGGGCATAACTCTTGGCCCTGTGGTTCCAAGCCATTTCAAGTCTTGATATCCCTCGGACCAGGGAACTCCCTCTCCAGTGAGGTTCAAATTTATCTATCCCCACAAATAAGGTATTGGCGGGATTACGCTGATGTATGTCGTGGTAGTGTTTAGAAACTGAGTGTTTTTTAAACCCTGTAAGGATATTGGTGATATGCTCATTTAGTCTAACCTGTAGTGGGCGTTTGGTTCTCCCTATGTACAGCAGGCCACACGGGCACTGCAGTAAATATACCACCACCTTGGTCCCACATGTGATGAAGGGTTTTAACTCAAACACTTGGGAGGTGGCAGTGGAGTTGAAACTGTTGATTTTCCTACCCGGATGGCTGTTATGAGAGCATACCCTACATTTCTTTCATTTATGAAATCCCGTCAGTGCATTCAAAAAGCGCAGTTTAAGTTCAGGAGGATCAAAGATATTGGGAGCTAAACTGTTCCTCAAAAGGTGGAGCCCCTTTTAACACAACTGCTGGTTTCTCAGGCAATATTCCAACCAGAACTGTGTCATTATTAAGGATGTGTCAATGACGGGAAATAATTTGTTTCACCTTTTTTGACCTGACATGAATAGGTGGTAATAAAAGGTACTGCAGGAGTGGTGGAGGTGCCCTCACTTATTGATCTTTCCCTAAGAAGGTCCATCCTATTAAGGGAGGATACATACTCAATAGTGGCATTTAGAGCATTGATGTCAGATCCCTTTTGTACGAATCTCTGGGTAAGGACCTCTGCCTGAGTCAAAAATTCATCATGTCTGGAACGGTTCCTGCTGCGTCTCATATATTGACTCTTGGGAGCTCCTTTAAGCCATGGATGAGGATGGCAACTGTCTAGGGTATAAACAAGTTTCTATCTGTGGCCTTGAAAAAGGTAGAGGTTATTAATCTCACCCCTTCTATGCTAACTGTCAAATCCAAGAAATTTGGCTAGCTTCATATTTGAGCTCAATCCCTCTGTCGTTAGAATTTAAGGACTCAAAAAATTGTCAGGTTAGGGTAGTCACCGTCCCATAAAAGGGGGGCGTTGTCGATGTACCTAGCCCAGAGCACTAGATGAGGCACCCTCTGATCATAGACGGTGTTCCTCTCCCAGCGAGCCATAAATAGATTAGCCAGACTAGGGGCATATTTAGTCCACATGGTAACTCCCTTTATCTGGCTGTAAAACCTTCCGTTGAACCATAAATAATTGGAGGAAGCAGCAAACTCCAATAGCTCAATAATGAAGCAAACTTGCTCATGGGATACCTCTGATGCCTTATTCAAATAATAATGTACTGCTTCAATACCAATGGAGTGTGGAATAATTGTATAACGTGCAGTAACATCCGCCGTTACCATCCACATATTCCTGGAAGGTGTAAATTCTGCTAGAAGGTTCATAACATGTCTAGAATCCTTCAGATATGAGGGGGTGCTCTGTACCAAAGACTGCAAGAAGTGATCTATGTATCTGCCCACCCTGGAGGTTAGGGAATCTATCCCACTAATAATTGGATGACCCGGGGGCCAGATAGGGTCTTTGTGCACCTTTGGGGAGATAGTATATGACAGGGGTCTTAGGGACCTGTGGGGATAAAAATAGGATTTTTTGACTTACCGTAAAATCCTTTTCTCGGAGTTCATTGACGGACGCAGCCTCTAACCTTGACATGTGGGGTATGCACCTTTTACTAGGAGTAGACTAGGCAGAAAATAGTTCAGACAAAAAGCAAGCTAGCCCTCACTCTGCATAACCCCCTCCGCCCTGCTAGTGCTTCAGTTCGTAACAAGCAGTACAAACTCAGAACACAGAGGGGTGGGTGCTGCGTCCGTCAATGAACTCAGAGAAAAGCAGTGTCAACCAAAGAGGGGTGTGTAACACAATAACAACTGTACCCAACGGAAAACTCTCCGGGAGGCGCCAAACGTGCCTACACCGCCGCCTGCAAAACTTTGCGGCCAAAAGCAGCATCCGCAGATGCGGACACATCAACTTTGTAAAACTTAGCAAAGGTGTGCACAGAGGTCCAAGTGGCAGCCTTGCACACCTGAGACACCAACGCTTGGTGTCGGAAAGCCCAGGAAGTACTAATCGCCCTGGTGGAATGAGCCGTGACCGGAAAAGGAGGTTTTTGACCCCGAACATCATAGCACAGCACAGGTCACAGTCTGTCTGATCCAACGCGAGATAGTGGCCGACAAGGCCGCCAGCCCTTTGCGCGGTCCATCCGCCACCACAAACAACGCATCCGACCTCCGGAAGAAGGCCGTGACCGACAAATACACCCGCAGAGCCCTAATTATATCCAAGGAGTGCAAAGCAACCGCCCCAGGATGTGACGGGCGTGGACACAAAGGAAGGAAGGACAATGTCCTCATTAATGTGAAAAGAGGAAACCACCTTCGGTAGAAACGAAGGAGATGGGCGCAGCACCGCCTTGTCCTTATGCAGGACCAAGTAAGGAGACCTACAAGACAAAGCCACCAACGCAGACATTTGCCTGGCGGATGTGATGGCCATCAGATAGCTTGAGCAAAAACAAAAAATTGGGGAACCGCAGATCCCAGCAGGCAGCCAGTGCTACTTCTTGCACTAGGCAGATAAAACGGAAGCTCTAGCAGGGCGGAGGGGGTTATGCAGAGTGAGGACTGCCCCCTGGGAGGGGCTAGCTTGCTTTTTGTCTGAACTATGTTCTGCCTAGTCTACTCCTAGTAAAAGGTGAATACCCCACATGTCAAGGTTAAGAGGCTGCGTCCATCAATGAACGAAAGAGAAAATAAAAAACTCTTGTTCTTAGTGAGAATGCCCTGTCTAAGGCCCCTTTCAATCAAACCATCAAGCGGTTTCTTATATAGGTGTTTGGGGTCTTTAACCAATACCTTGCAAGTGGTCTGGTCACTCAGGATCTTATGCATTTCTGCCATATAGTCTATCCGATCCAAAACCACACTCCTTTGGTATTGAAGCAGTACGTTATTATTTCAATAAGGCACCAGGAGGTACCCCATGAGCAAGTTTGCTTCATTATTGAGCTATTGGAGTTTGCTGCTTCCTCCAATTATTTCTGGTTCAACTGAAGGTTTTACAGCCAGATAAAAGGGAGTTGCCATGGGGGATAAATATGTTCCCAGTCTGGCTAATTTATTTATGGCTCGCTGGGAGGAGGATGCCGTCTATGATCAGAGGGTGCCTCACCTAGTGCTCTGGGCTAGGTACATCGACAACGTCCCCCCTCTATGGGGTGGTGACTACCCTGATCTGACAACATTTTCTGAGTCATTAAATTCTAACGACAGAGGGACTGAGCACAAATATCAAGCTAGCCAAAGAGAAGGAACAGTTTAGCCCCAAATATCTTAGATCCTCCTGAACACAAATTGATCTTTTTCCATACACTGATGGGATTTCATAAATGAAAGAAATATAGGGTATGCTCTTTTACCAGCCACCAGGGTAGGAAAATCAACAGTTTTACCTCCACTCCCACCTCCCAAGTGTTTGAGATAAAACCCTTCCTCACACGTGGGACCAAGGGGCTGGTATATTTACTGCAGTGCTCGTGTGGCCTGCTGTACATAGGGAGAACCAAACGCCCACTACAGGTTAGACTAAACGAGCATATCACCAATATCCTTACAGGGTTTAAAAACCACTCCGTTTCTAAACATTATCGCAACGTACATCAGCCCAATCCCGCCAATACCTTATTTGTGGGGATAGATACATTTGAAACTCACTGGAGACGGAGTTCCCTGGTCCGAGGGATATCAAGACTTGAAATGGCTTGGATCCACAGGGCGTAGAGTTATGCCCCCTTTGGTCTCAACATAGATGTTAATGCTTTTATAGACAATTCTTGAACCTGCTAGGTCTTTGTTTATGTTCATATTATATGCATTTGTTGTGATTTCGATCTGGGAGTCAGTGGAGGTGGACGTGCAAGCCCCTCATATGTTTATTGGTTATCCACCTAGTATTTGGGAATATGTAGAGTTGATCGAATCTCTGGAAGTTCGGGTTCTGCAGAACTTCGGGGCAAAGTCCGGGTTCAGGTCCGGACTGGACCCGAACTTTGACACGGACCCCGAACCCCATTGAAATCAATTGGGACACAAACTTTTAGGCACAAAAATGGCTGTAACAAAGTCCTGGAAAGTCCTAGAGGTCTGCAAAAGGAAGAAAAATGGGGATAAGAGTAGGGCAAGTGGCCTACAAAGAAATGGGGATAGTGAAATAACTTAAAATTATTTTTAACCTAAAATCACATAAAAAATGGAGGTGGATGTGGAGTTGGAGGTTGCGGAGGCGGTGAAAGTGGCGTTGGTGGAGGAGGAGGAGGTAGCCAACACTGTTTTTTTTATTTTTTGAAATTTTTAGTTTTTTTTTAAACCAGCAATGTAGATGCACTTTTTAATTTTGTGCAAGAAACAATAATCTGTCCCTTTAAGCAACAGTAGGAACCTCTCCCTATAGAACTAGGAGCTGATTTTAGATTCTAACATCATCTCCAAGTTGTACAGGGAAAGCCTCCAGCTGTTGCTTTAAGGGAAAGATTAGTGTTCTAAAATCATCTTCAAATTGTGTGGAAAAAGCCTATATCAGCCGCAGGGAGCCATATTAGTGTTCTAAAATCATCTTCAAATTGTGTGGGAAAAGCCTAGATCAGCCGTGGAGAGCCATATTAGTGTTCTAAATTTAAGAACACTAATATGGCTCCCTGCGCCTGCAATAGGCTTTTCCCATACACTTTGAAGATGATTTTAGAACACTAATATGGCTTTATGCAGCTGATATAGGCTTTTTCCACACAATTTAAAGATGATTTTAGAACAGTAATCTTTCCCTTAAAGCAACAACTGGAACCTTTCCCTGTACAACTTGATGATGATTTTAGAAGAATAATCTTTCCCTTAAAGCAACAGACTCTACCTAGTCCAGTCAGATCGTTCTGTGCAGCAGGATGAGGTGTGCAATCTGTACCTCAAAGCACCAGTACTAGTATCTCTCACTAGTCTACAATCAGATTGTTCTGTGCAGGAGGATGAGATGTTCTACAATCTGTCCCTCACAGAGCCAGCAGCATCCTCTCCCTAAACTATCCTGAGAGCATATGACATGCAGCACGTTGACTCCAGCCCCATATAGAGGCTGGGTCACATGGTGCACTGGCCAATCACAGCCATGCCATTAGTAGGCATGGCTGTGATGGCTTCTAGGGAAAACCAGTGAAACACTTGTTGATTGGTTGCCCTTGGCAGCTTTTCAACACGTGTAATAAAATACCAGAACACCAGACCCGAAACCGGACTTTTTTTGAAAAGTTCGGGTCCGGGTCCCGGACACCCAAAAGTTCGGTATGAACCCGAACTTTACAGTTCGGCTTCGCTCAACTCTAATAATATGGTACAATGGGTTCTCACTCAACTGAATCCCTACATAACATCTTCCCTTCCAGTTAGGGTGTGTTTGTAGGGTTTGCCAGTTCTGTTTTGTTTTGGTCTGTCCTGCTTTTCTTTTCCACCACCAGGGAGGTTTATTAGGTACCTCATAATATTTATGTTGAAATACCTGAATGCCGACATTTAGATACACAGCCCATTATTATTAGGTCTTGACCATTTGCTAACGGTGGGAAGGGTTTAATGTGTTTTTCCTTTTTTTACCCATTGTCCTCTATCACCCACAATCCATAGAGGGCAGGGCTATCATATTGATTCTGCCTTTACAAACTTAGCTCCCACATACTCTTAATAGAGGATGGGGTTATCATATCTATCTGTATCCATAAAATAACCTTTATATTAATATATCCCTTAACCTTGGGAGGTCTACACAAACTTTCCATACAGTTATAAATTCTAGGTATCCATTTTTTACTATTAAATGTATATTCCTTTAATTACGTTTTAACCGGTCCCAATAAATTGAGGTAACATGGTTATTTCAATTGTTCCATTTTTAATTTAACTCGTTTGCTGACATGAACCCTAATACTGAATCTAATCTATATGAGTCTATTGCTTTTTTGCACAATTTATATCAGCCGAGGCTGCTTCATGACACAGCCTTAGGGATTATTGAATTATTTTATACTATTTAGTTACTACCCATCTCTATATTTGATTTTCTATTTGAGATGGGCATTCTTCCCTTTTTAAATATGGCGGGCGGCCGCCTCCCTGTCACAGAGTTTGATGGGGTAGGCTATATAAGCAGCGGTACGTCGGCAGCACGTCCTGTTCCCTTGACGAGGTCTACCAGAAGACGAAACGTACCTCGGGAGGAAACGCTGATGTCACCGCCACTCAGAGTTTTTGTACATTCTAGTTGGCCGGCTGTCTATGAGCTTGTCTTTCCAGTTACTATGTAAGTGCAATGTTTACTTAATAAATTTACGCGTGGTTTGCAATATTACACTATGCAAGTCTCTGCTTTTATGGTGAATGCTGGGTCACTATTGGAGCGATTTCAGAGGCTACAGACATCTACACAGGCAGTGTCCATTGAAGAGGAGCGCCCCACAATCCCTGTGGGGACCCAGGCTGTGTGAAAAGCCATTGCGCTTTTTTGGCTTACTTTTGGTAAGCGCATTCGTTACAGCCTGTAGACCTCTCTTTAAGAACTTTCTTATATGTATCCCTGCTGAGAATTAGGAATGTCTTGAGATTTAAGCATTCATTTAGTTACATATCTACATTCATATGTAGGGAAGTGCTGACCTGTTGCTATTGGTCCTTTTTATTGTGTAGTGGACTTTGGATAATAAATATATATATATATATATATATATATATATATATATAAAATTACATGTTCTAATTTACCTCGTGATTCTGTCCTTTTAGTCACGAGATGTTTATTTGATATGATATATTTATATTTAAATTTTTTATTGACTTTCAATCTTACTTGTTCAATTTTACCATTCCATGTGTATAGCTCTCAAGAGATAACATCTGATTGACTAACCTTAGCGCAGCCCATTTTTATAAATTAGAGCTACTGTACCTTGTTGTGGGTTGGGGTTGCTGCTTGTCTCCCCCTTTATATATTTTGTCATTAGCGCGGTATACTATCCAATTTGATGTTGAGGTGCGTTATAATCCATTCATTTTAAATAGGTTGCCTAACTTGCAATGAATATAAATGCACTGCTATTGTGCAGCCCTCTGGAAGTGTTGAGAGCCACACATGAGACGTTCTATAATTTTCTAGTTGACCACCACCGCCTAAGATGGACCAAGTATTTATATTATTACCATAGTATTACCAGGTAACCATTCCAGATACCAAGAGATTGTGAGACTACATCAAATGTCTGTAGAAAATTTTGTCTCTTGATAGATCTCCCTTGATATATAAGCTTCTGTGATTCATGAAATCTGTTCCTAATAACACTTGCTAAATAAGATAACAAATAAGAATTACAGTTATTTTTTTATTTGTCAAAACAAGGGTGCTTCTAATTACCTGCATTCAGATGTGCTCTGCTGCGTGTACAAAGAATGGCATTAAATTTGGACTCATCTGTCCCCAGGCGTTTTTCTCCTGCAGCATACAGCTCCTGTAAATACATTATTAACCTGTTAAAGAATACATACACATATATATATATATATATATATATATATATACGGTTGTGTGCATACATTTATGTAGCCCTGGCAGAGTTTGTAAGATGTGGTCATGTTTTTAAGGCCCCTTGCACACGGGACGTCTAGCCCCTATGCAACCAACCTTTGCATTTTAATGCACCTATGGAGGCACAGGTGCACAGCCCTGCTGCATGGAGCATGTCAGTCTATGGTAGGCTGAAATACGCTGAGGCTGAACGTCTTACCGAGCGGTACTCTCAATGAGCACGCTTTGCATTCAGGGACGAATGCCAGGTAGTCGGCGTCCCATACATTAGTCCCTGAACTTATAGAGGGCCTAAAACACCAGTACCTCAAAATAGGTAAAATGTATAACAAGACACAATATAAAAACAGAATATAAACGACAAGAGCGGGTAGCCCAAACACTAGATAAAGAGCAACTAGACATTAAGAAGGAACTCCGCTTGCAAAACACAAATCGGGGCAAGGTGAAGGTCGCGCCGACCTCTAGTGTAGTAGTAAAATCCAAAGCTTTATTGAAACAATGAAATAGCATATACGCACAAAGGTGATATAAAAAGCACATAGACCAAGGGAAGCAAGCCCACTGCATCGCACAACGATCCCAGGAAGGGTGGGTGGATGAGCAGCCAAAGCATCCAGATTGTGGAGCCAGCAAACAGGAGAAGAGCTACACAAAATGCCTGGCCTCTCTACTTCCGCTCAGCTTCCTTGCTCCCAAAGGACAGCACTCGATGGATGGTGGTCCCCTCAAAAGTGTAGGATCCAAAAGGCACCTTCTGAGAACTCCTCTTCTTCTTTAGTTCAGGCTGAAGAGGAGTTCTCGAAAGAAGTCCTACGACCCTGCAGTTATGAGGGGATCACTATTCATCGAGACGCTATGGCTGCTCACCCACCCACCCTTCCCAGGATTGCTGTGCGGTGCAGTGGGCTTGCTTCCCTCGGACTATACAGTTGCAAGAAAAAGTATGTGAACCCTTTGGAATGATATGGATCTCTGCACAAATTGGTCATAAAATGTGATCTGATCTTCATCTAAGTCACAACAATAGACAATCACAGTCTGCTTAAACTAATAACACACAAAGAATTAAATGTTAACATGTTTTTATTGAACACACCATGTAAACATTCACAGTGCAGGTATGTGAACCCCTAGACTAATCTCCAAGAGCTAATTGGAGTGAGGTGTCAGCCAACTGGAGTCCAATCAATGAGATGAGATTGGAGGTTTTGGTTAGAGCTGCCCTACCCTATAAACAACACACACCAGTTCTGGGTTTGCTTTTCACAAGAAGCATTGCCTGATGTGAATGATGCCTTGCACAAAAGAGCTCTCAGAAGACCTACGATTAAGAATTGTTGACTTGCATAAAGCTGGAAAGGGTTAGACAAATTGTCTATAAATGGAGAAAGTTCAGCACTGCTGCTACTCTCCCTAGGAGTGGCCGTCCTGTAAAGATAACTGCAAGAGCACAGTGCAGACTGCTCAATGAGGTGAAGAAGAATCCTAGAGTGTCAGCTAAAGACTTACAAAAGTCTCTGGAATATGATAACATCCCTGTTAGCGAATCTACGATACGTAAAACACTAAACAAGAATGGGTTTCATGAGAGGATACCACAGAGGAAGCCACTGCTGTCCAAAAAAAACATTGCTGCACGTTTACAGTTTGCACAAGAGCACCTGGATGTTCCACAGCAGTACTGGCAAAATATTCTGTGGACAGATGAAACCAACGTTGAGTTGTTTGGAAGAAACACACAACACTATGTGTGGAGAAAAAGAGGCACAGCACACCAACATCAAAACCTCATCCCAACTGTGAAGTATGGTGGTGGGGGCATCATGGTTTGGGGCTGTTTTGCTGCGTCAGGGCCTGGACGGATTGCCATCATTGAAGGAAAAATGAATTCCCAAGTTTATCAAGACATTTTGCAGGAGGACTTAAGGCCATCTGTCCAGCAGCTGAAGCTCAACAGAAGATGGGTGTTCAACAGAATGGCTTAAACAGAAGAAAATACGCCTTCTGGAGTGGCCCAGTCAGAGTCCTAACCTCAAGCTGATTGAGATGCTGTGGCATGACCTCAAGAAAGCGATTCACAACAGACATCCCAAGAATATTGCTGAACTGAAACAGTTCTGTAAAGAGGAATGGTCAAGAATTACTCCTGGCCGTTGTGCACGTCTGATCTGCAACTACAGGAAACGTTTGCTTGAAGTTATTGCTGCCAAAGGAGGTTCAACCAGTTATTAAATCCAAGGGTTCACATACTTTTTCCACCTGCACTGTGAATGTTTACATGGTGTGTTCAACAAAAACATGGTAACATTTAATGTGTGTTATTAGTTTAAGCAGACTGTGATTGTCTATTGTTGTGACTTAGATGAACATGTTATGACCAATTTGTGCAGAAATCCATATCATTCCAAAGGGTTCACATACTTTTTCTTGCAACTATGTGCTTTTTACATCACCTTTGAGTATATGCCATTTCTTTGTTTCAATAAAGCCTTGGATTTTACTACTACGCTAGAAGTCTGCGTTGTGTATTTCAGCTTGCTAAATATTTTTGTTTCAGAAGTTTCAGGGTTCTCTAGGTGCTGTTTAGTCTATTGTAGGTGGGCTACTTTGTGGCACTGGAGTAACAAAATGGCTAAAATGTCTGGATCAAAGCGATTTTAAAGATCTACTGAAAGGCAGCAGCAAAACTAGTGTAGACAGGGGGATACTTAGGCCAAAACTATCTTGCTTGTAGTACAGATGTGATTCAGTATACAGAGAATAACTAGCTTTTCATGTTATGTACTGTTGTTGGTTTTAAGAAAGTTTGGGGTGGGGGGGGATATTACTCATGTTGTATGATGCTCACCTGTACATCACGTTGGACCAGGGACATGTCTACATTAGTGCTCTCATCTCTGTTACCCTGTAAAGAAATAGAGCAATGCAGGTTTCCAATTAAAAAAAACACAACTTTATAGTGCAACGATATCAATAAATAAAATGTAATATTTTGCAGATTATCAGTTCTTAGATAGTGGCTGTATTTTCAGACTCTTTTCCTTTATATGCATACAATAGTCCTGCTAATAGCAAAAATTCTGTCCCTGGGTGGCTACACTCATTCCCTTACTTATCGATCTATGGAGGGAACCATGGATCAAGTCACACAGGCTCAACTTCCAACATTTGTTCATTTCCATTACATGGAGAAAGGGGGAATTGGTATTTGACACAATAAAAAGATAATATTGTTTAATGCTTCCAGTTCAGATTACATGAATTGAAAAGGTCAATGTATTTTTGGCAATCAACAGGTATTTTTTAATTCGCTGAAAACATTTTTTAGCCTGAAAAATGAAAAACAAACAAAAGCAGCCACCACATCCAAGCACTATATATTACTTTTTTGTTCTTTTTACTCCAGAAACCCCTCAAATTTGTATACTGGCTACCCATGCAGTCCTGCCGTACACACATTAATTGTATAGTTGCCTGACATTGGGATGATTATGATTCTGAACAAATGAAATCCCTGTTTATAGCTTCCCTAGATATTGAATTACAGACTCTCATCTATTTCCATCATATCAAATATTTATCTCACTGCCTTCTTCCTCTTAACGAATGAAGTGTTCATGTTTATGTTCGAATTATGAGTTAAAGTGGATGTAAACCCTCCATATACTCAGTGAAGTGAACAGTCTCAGATGATGCACAGAGATTAAACAAATCCTCCTACATACATTTTACATATACTGTATATATATGATGTCTTCAGCTTTACTGTATATATTCTTTAGAGCAGTGGTTCTCAACTCCTGTCCCCGGGACCCACCAACAGGCCAGGTTTGCAAGAGAACTAAAATACATCACAGGTGATATCATTTGCTGCTCAGTGATTGCAGTATTCTAGTATGCATCTCCCCAAGGGAATACTTAAAATCTGGCCTGTTGGTGGGTCCTGAGGACAGGAGTTGAGAACCACTGCTTTAGAAAGTACATGTCCTGTTAGAATTTTCTCTTCCTGATTCACCTGCGGGTGTGGATTCTTGCCATACACTGAGACAGCTGATTGGAGGAAAGGCACACACCCCCTCTCCACATAGGCAGATACTTGCAGGGCTGTGCTGTGAATAGACCAGCTCTCTGCTAATCTATTTAGAGAACCCTCCATGACACAAAATTCAGCCTGGTTTTATCACAGTTGTTGGAGAACTTGTCAGAAGTTATCAGGCTGATAACAGAAAAAAGGAGCAGGAGAAAGCCACGGGACTTAGTGCTTTGAAGAGAGATAAGAAAACACTGCAGATATATTTGCCCAGCTCAAAATTTCATGAATCAGGTTTATATCCACAATAAAGTTGATGGTGCAGGCGGCATCTGTCCTCTAAGGTCTATACTTTTACCCATAAGGGGTAATAGAGTGGCACCTCTCCAGTGACACATATTGTAAATCTATGGCTAGACAGACATCCAGAGATAATGAGGAGTTCAGCCACTATTTTAGGATTCATCTCATTGATCTAAATTTTATCAAAGCTACATGTAACTATTAGGCACAATAGTTCTGGACTTTAAACATTCTGCTAAAAACCACAAAAACCCACAATTGCAGATGAGCTGAGGATTTTATGGACTCAGTAACCATACTAAAACCAGTCATCAGTGCAGATATGATACAGAATATAAAGTAGTCAGCTCTGCTATTCTAGGGTGGATGACATGTCATTCAAGCAAGACACGCAATAAAAAACATTTCTAGATTCTCTTATTCACAGGCCCAGTGTTCTCAGCATACTTTTGCTAGGCTATCTGAAAAGCTTTTTTCATTGGCTGCCTAGCAAAAAAAAAACCCTGCACACACTGCTCACTTGGCTGAAAAAAAATTCTAGGGAGAACACTACAGCACTTGGTCATTTTACACCATAGTTACAAAAACTGTAGGATTCATTCCTGGAGTACATGAATAAAGTCTCAATAAGCAAATTGTACAATTACCTGACACAGTGAAACAAGTAGCCGCTCAAAGTGGCCAGAAGTATCACTCTTCAGTGCTTGCTCCAGGGTCTTCTTAAACTCTGAAGAAGAAACACAAAAAATAAAGTCAATGTTCATATAAAACCCTCATCCAAACTGAGATGTACCATGCCATTAGCCTCTCTCTGCTGTGCTCATTTATAAAGGGCCAGGCTTTAAAAGGACCCTGTCACTACAAGGTTGATATGGAACTGAAGCCTGCCTGGAAAAGATGCTATACACTTCCCTTTCTGGCAGTCCCTGTGTTCAGACTCCCCTGCAGGCATTTAACATTTCTAAATGTTTGAATACTTGCTCCCCCTGCTGCATGTTGTATATTGACCCCACTGGCTCATATGTCATTGCAGGGCAGGATGAACCACAGCATAGGAAGGGGACAGAAACATTGACAAAACGAATATGCAGAGCCTGGCGCAAGGAATATCCTATAAAAATGATCAAGAGCATTGTCACTACATAAGATCACTTATAGGGCGGTGGGGAGAGCAGAGATCCAGCCCATAGTTTTAGCTATACAGAGAAGCCACTTGTGTCAGAGCAGGCAGAGCTATTAGTGGTGTGGAAAAGTCCTGGATGGTGGCTACTCAGCAGTGCAGGGCTGCAGACTGACAGCATGCATGCTGTGAAGAGTCCTGGGGAACTTCTTCTAGGTAGTCAAAAGGGGGATGGCTGTTAGGCAATGCATTCCGGAGGTGAGCAGCCCCACCTTGCTGTGCAGCCACCATTCAGGAGTTTGCAACACCGCTGACAGCTCTCTGCGCTCTGACACCAATGGCTTCTCCGTCATAGTGATTCCTGCACAGCTATAGCAATGGGCTGGATCCTTGCTCTCCCCACCACCCTATAAGTGATCTTATGTAGGGACACAATTCTTGATCGTTTGAGGATATTCCTTGCACCACACTCGATTTATTTTATCTGGAATGGTTTAATATGCTTTGTCCTGGCCATCTGATAGCCCTGGGTTGCGGGACTACCTTTTTCATCCCCTTCATCTTGTGTAGGTCATCCTCAACAGTCTGATTGCGCCAATCAATTGCTTTTGCAAATTTGCAATTATCCCCAGAAATGGAATCTGAAGACATGGCTGCTTGAAAAGTAAGTATATAATATCTGCTTAGATGAGCACAGGGTTCATAAAGAGCAAAGAACTGATAATGATAATTAATTGCATGTATTGTCACTGTATTTAGATATAATCGCTCACCTGTTTTGTACACACGGTTGATTTCATGGATCTGCTCATTTGTCCGAGATGCAAGAATTTCAATCAGACATGCCTCGTCTGTACCAGCACCCTGATGGGAAAAAAAAAAAAAAAAATAAAAAAAAAATAGTGACCAATCCTGTGCACTGAACTCATGCTATATTCACAGGACATAAATTGTCACTTACTTTCATTGCTTCATAAAGCTCATATGCATCATATAAAGCTGGTGCTTTCATCATAGCCAGGATTGTCTTTTCAAAGTTTCCAGAGAGCTCAGACTTCAAGTCCTTTATCAAATCCTATCAACAAAGATTTATTTAAATAGTATAGTTTACAGGAAAACGTAAAATACCTCTAGAAACTATGAATGTATGCAGTTACTTTTCCTCACAAATAATTAAAGACTGATCACACCTTAAGTAAATATTGCCCCACTGAGCGACTACCCCTTGTTGACAAACTGCTACAACAAATCCTTTCCACAAGTAACCTGCCCCATGCGACTTCCCTGTCGATGGTATAAAACCGCTCTTTTAAACTAGCCATAGATGGATCGAATCTCGGCCGGTTCAGCAGGATTCGATCCATGTATGGGCAGGCTGACTGTAGCCAAAGTTGATCGACCAGCATGTCAGATTTTAAGCATGCAATTATTGCCAGCGGCAGGGATGGGAGAACCAAATCGCTCTGCGGGAGGTATTCCCCCATCAACACAGTATTGAGCGATTTTCTCGCCTGCAATCTTATGGCCTGCCTTTAGCTGGCCATAAATGGTTTGAATGTCGATAGGTTCACAAGATCGATCACCTTAGGTACAACCAGTCTGTAGGGTTTTTCATGCAATTCTTGTCAACACTATACCAGCTAGCAATAAATCACTATATGTTCTCCCAACAGGGACGGCTCACCCCACTAGGAAAACACAATGGGAGAGATTCCCTCATCAACACTGACTGTGTTGATGGGGGAATTGAGCCATGGTTGCAGAAAAGAAAATCGCACCATGTATGGCTAACTTTAGTGTAATCCTAAGTCAGGACTGACACTGGTCAGAAACGTTGCTGTATAATAGAGGAGTCTGAGTAAAAGTATACTTCTGAAGACAAGACTGATAATGCTCAAAAGCATCAATGTATAAACTGTATTTTACCATAAATAAATGAAAAAAGTAATTGCCACAACACTCAGCTATTCCACAAATATAAGGTGAATTTCCCCAAAACATATTGACTACGGTAACAAAAAAAAAAATAAAAAATACACAGGAAAATAGATCGCACTCAAATCTATCAAAAACACTTTATGAATTATACCCCTACACACACACACTCAAAGCTAAAACTGGCAACAACTGTCATGAATTCAATTTAACTGAAAACTGCTGTTCACAGATGCTCTCCATCCAATCTGACAGAGCTTGAGTGATTTTGCAAATAAGAATGGGCAAAAATTTCACTTTCTAAAATGTGCAAAGCTGGTAGAGACATCCCCAAAGAGACTTGCAGCTGTAATTGCATTGAAAGGCGGTTCTACGAAGTATTGACTCGGGGGCTGAATACGAATGCACGCCACACTTTTCACATATTTGTGAAACATTTTGAAAAACAATTATCATTTTTCTTACACTTCACAATTATGTGCCACTTTGTGTTGGTCTATCACATAAAATCCCAATGAAATACATTTAAAGTGTTACTAAACCCAGCAATATAAAAACAATTCATCTGCGCCACCCCCCCCCCCCCCCCACAAGTGCACAGAGCTTCTAAATCTTTTTATATCAAAATACTACTGCTATATACTTTTTTTTTTCATCTGTATATTGCAGTCAGGTGATAAACTGCAAAGAGCCAGGGCTTCCACGGTGTTCATATAGGAGGAGATTTCACTCTGATGATGTAACTTTCTTTGCGTCAGTGACCCTTCACCCACAATCTGGCCAGAGCTGATTGGTGCTTTGCCAATGACATGCTCAGTTCACAAATAAACAATCCCTGCCTCTAGATATGCACTGCAGTCTGTGTCCATGTGAAACAGGAAGATCGAACAGAGCATGTGCAACCTTTCCACACTGCCTGCAAGTAGTATAGTATAGTCTAATATAGTAGACAGAGCAAGAAGGAAGTATCTGGCCATACAAGATCAAACAGCCTTTTTAGACAATACAGAGGATTAACCCCTTAAGTTACACAGGGAGTATAGCAAGCATGCTATTCTGCATATACAGACTGATTTTACCTTTGTGGGTTTAGTAACACTTTAAAGTGTTTGTCAACCCAAAAAAAAAAATGCTGCTCCTGTCTCTTTAATGTGCAATTAGCAGCATGGTGCATTTGCTTTTTAAATTATCCCTCTGTATCCCCTAAAATATCTGTTTGATAATGCCAGGTCATGACTTCCTCCCTGAGTGCTGACTCCCCTTGTATATTGCTTATCCTGAGAGCTCGTGGTCTACGCAGTCTAGGTCACTCCCAGCTCTCCTATCTCCTGTGTGCCTGTCTTCAACTCCCCCCTCCCTCTTCCTCTCATAGCTTCTCCTCTCCTTCTGTATTAGAAGAAGTTCACTTGGTGTCTGTGTTATAACACAGACACAGGGCAACTTCTTGTTATAATACAGAGCAGATGGGAACTTTTTATAAAGTGGCTTAACACGTTTTTGGTTGTAACATGACAAAATGTGGAACATTTCAAGAAGTAGGAATACTTTTTCACTGCACTGTATACACACACTCACACACACACACACCTACCAATGGTTTTGCACAGAATATCTGATTCTCCTCTACTGGGGTCCACCGCCAGCACTCCTAGCTACTCTTGCTTTCTGAGTACCCCCTTAGCAAGCAGCTGTCTAGGGGTAAACTCATGCAGACTTTATCCCGAGACGAGAGGTGTTGGTCAACTGACACACAGTGTTCCTCGGCCCTTCCTCCCAAACCCTTGCCACTGGATTTAATTGATTTGATTGACAGCAGCCCCGAACAGAATACGCATGAGCCACGGTTTTTCCAATGAGAAATCTTAGCCGAAGGGGCCGCCAATCCTTTACGCGGGCTCTCTGGCAGAACAAACAAGGCGTCAGCTTCTCGAAAAGGAGCTGAAGCAGCCAAGTACACTATTAAGGCCCTCACCACGTCCAAGGCATGCAACTCAAACTCCTTTGGGTGTGATGGACGAGGGCACAACGAAGGCAGGACAATGTCTTCATTAATGTGAAAGAAGATACTACCTTCGGAAAAAAGGAAGGAGGGGGTCGCAAGACCGCCTTATCCCTATGCATTACCAAGTAAGGAGACTTGCACGAAAGTGCAGGTAATTCCGACACCCATCCGGCAGAAGTGATGGCGACTAAGAAGGCCACCTTCTGCGACAGGAGTTAGAAGGAAATCTCCCTGAACTTCTCATAAGGTGGTTTCTGAAGAACAGAAAGCACCAAATCCAGAACTCACGGAGCCATCGGAGATCTTACCCTAGGCGCCACATATCGCACCCCTTGTACAAAGGTACGAATCAGGGAGTGCGAAGCTAAAAGTCTCTGGAAAAGCATGGCTAAGGTCGAGATCTGGCCCTTGAGAGTACTCAAAGCCAAGCTCTTATTCAGGCCCTGCCGCAAAAAGGTCAGGACCCTGGTCACGACCTAAGAGCGAGGGTTACAAAGCTCCGCCTCGCACCAAGCAATGCAAGCACTCCAGGTGCAGTGATAATCCCAGGACTCTCTATGCCCCGACCGGCTTCTTGATAGTAGTTTCATCTTGATTGCAGTAAAAAATAAAATCAAAAAAGTAAAAATGGTCATAATAGGACCGCAGTTCCCCTATAGCAGGGAAGCCAGGTCAACTCCTTGCGAACTAGGCATTGAAACTGAAGTGCTATACGGTGAGGGGGTTTGATGTAGGAAGAGAGGACGGCCCCCAGGGGAGGGGCCAGCTGATTCTTTTCCCTGCCTAGTTAACTCCTAGTGGGACAAACTTAAAACCCACAAAGTCAATGAAGAGCTGTGTCTGTCAGTGAACTTGAGAAAGCAGAGCTTCCCTTTTTGGGTGAAGTTTCACTTTAAGTGGATGTTGATTACAATATGCAAGGTTAGAAGATGTCAATAATTGATACTGTGCAATCTTGTTTCTTTATAAAAATCTAAGTAGAAGATTTAATCCTGGTTCTTTGGAGTGGGTTCATGAAATGTCTCACTCCCTATAGGGAACAAGTGGAATCTAACGTGTCTAAACAAGAGCTCCCTGTGTAGGGTTTATTCAGTCCTTTGTAGGACAGGTATTTGGATTCATGGTGTGGCTAACCATATACCGAATTGATATAACCTGTGTTTGACAAGCAGTACCACCACTGAATGCAACCCATTCAAGTGATTGGGAACACGCTGCAACTGCAAAGTAACGTGTGTCGTTTCGGAATTGTGCAGCGATCTCTCACTGGTTAAGACAAACGTTCAGGAGACAACATTGCATCCAAGCTACCTGTTAAATGCTTCTGAAAAGCGATCCACTGCATATCACTTTTTTAGAAGGGTGGTAAACACACCACACATGTAAAAAGACCTAAAAAAAAAAGTGTCTAGCAGTCATCTTATGTGAGCCCCATTTCTGGATCTTGGGGCTTTTGCAGGGGAGTGTAGGGAGGTAAAAACTGATGGGAATTGTGACAGCAGTGGTATTATTAAGAATTCTTTATACAACATACAAGTTTTAACATTGGACTTCGTGAACACTGGCCTAAACGTACCATGATATAGACATTTGCATAGCTTGCAGTTTTATAAAGTAGTTACTGGAATATATAGTCAAGACTAACCCCAGAATTACCTTTCCATAGGCAGTTTTGAAGGCCAAGCTGATTTGCTGCCTCTGTTTGCTTGACCGGCTTCCCAGACATTCAATGATGGCCTTCTCATCGGTTCCTAACATTCCAAGGGTTTGATTAGACATCAGTTAATGTGACATGACACTGGCCTACACTGTTTGTACAAATTTACAACCTCTCCATAAAACATGCCACAAGTGTTGAAAGTAGACCTTGTTATTACCAACATCTGACAAGATTTGACCTACCATAACATTTTTTCTAAACTGAAGTTATCAGAATATAAAGGCCCTCCAATTGCTGGCATATTTATTTACAGAATTTATAAAGCACCAATATATTGTGGAGCACCTAACATAAATCACTTATGTCCCTGTTCTCCAAAGGAGCTTATGATCAAATGCTTCTACCACCCAGTCAAAACCTCTGGGCTAATCTAGGAGAAAGTGAATTAACGTGCCAGTATCTTTTGTACTGTGGTGGAAAACACAAACACAGTAGCACATAAAATGTCTATAAACAGCCTCCCTAGTGGTAATTGAACACAGAATTCTACAGCTACAAGGCATGCTCTCCCACAAAGCCACAAGTCCTTATTCCCTGGTCACACATGAGGACTTGACATGTCTTACTGTACCATATGTGCTCTGCAAGGGAGTCAGCCTGCTCTTGTGCACACAGCACCTCCACTCCCCTCCATATCTTGAAGCCCAATGCTAATGTTGCAACAGCAGTCCTCTTCCCACATTCCTTATGTGGTCAGGCGTTTTAAAAGTTATTTAAAAGCAGCGCATCAAACAGCAGCAGACATAAGCATGAAAAGCAGCCCTAGCTGGTACCAGATATTTCTTAAGGAGACGGTCACCATGCCCACTTGAGGTAAGTGGCAAGAGATTCTTCAAAGCCTGCCTCCCCACCTTAACCCTTATATTGATCCCTTCCCTATTAGATTGTAAGCTTTTATGAGCAGGGCCTTCTTAACCCTCTTGTATTCTATTGTATTGTAACTGTACTGTCTCCCTATAAGGTAACATCCTCCACAAACCATTGGCGCTATATAAATCTTATATGATAATAATAATAATAATAATAATAATACTCACTATTGCAGTGCTCCCCTGATGCTCCTTCCCCAATCACAGCCACCGCAGAATACCTGGTTCTTCCTGGTGACCTCCAAACATGATGCTTCGACTACATGACTAAGGGGGTGACACCATCTTACCTGAAGCTTACACAGGGAATTTTGCAGCGGCTGTGATGGAGAAAGGTGTAAAGGGGGGCAATTGTAAAGAGGAATATGTGTTGGTCAGGTGTGGGCTTTAACCTCTTAACAACCGCTCTATAGACAAATGACGTCTACAGAGCGGTTGCTTAATTCTGGGAGGACGTCTATTGACGTCCTCCCAGAATCGCGGTTCCCGCGCGCCCCCTGGGGCGCGCACACGGGAACATCCGTGACCGTCGGGTCCGGGGGACCCGACTGATCACGGATCGTGATGAATGGCCGCTGTGCGCGGCCTTTCATCACGTGATCGCGCCGTCAAATGACGGCGCGATCACATGTAAACAAGGAGGGTCTTAATTCGTTGGCGAGACATCTGCAGTAAACAGATATCTCGCCAACAATTCTCCAATTTCGGGTGTGGACTGGTTGTGTATAAGGAGAAATGTTAACGGGGGGAAATGTGGAAAGAGGTAGTGTC